>VZTL01033958.1:0-22686 GCA_013400535.1 Scopus umbretta | reverse complement strand
TTTTTTTTTTTTTTCTCCTCCAAGAGGTGCATGTCAGTGACATCTCCCATTTGAGATAGGTAGGTTGTAGAAATTAATTTGCTGCCAGACTGTAACCCATGTGAGCTCTGCTTGTGGTGGCAAACTCGGAGGCAGTGCAGCCTTTTCTTCCCTGCCACTCTTGGTAGCACGTTGCCAAAGGGGCCTCTGTCAGGCATTAAGGACCCAGCTGAGCAGGCTGGAGTCAGCAGGAACACTAATGGGAGCTGAATCTACCTGAAGAGACAAGTTAAGCTGCTCATGGTGGTTAGTCAAGAAAACTGAGCGTGCAAACTCCCAAGGGTGTAGAGGGATCCTGTCAGCATCCTCCCCGGGGCTGCATCCAAGGACAGGCACACCAGCCCGCGTGATGCAAAGTGTTGCTGAAGAGTGCTCTGCCATAAGTCACCTAACCTGCTGGCCTGGTGTCTGACATGAATAAAGGAAAGTTCTGCTTTTCTTGGGACATAAATCTGTGAAGGAGTGCCACAGTGTAACTATTTACAACTCTTCTTGAAGAAGCTCTGGATATGTTACGAACCACTAAAGCTTAGTGTCCGACAAAAAAAGTAAAAGGTTTTTTTATGTACTTTGATATTGTAGTGTTGCCCCTATTCTTATGACTTCCCATCTTGTACTTCATATTCTGCCCAGTACCTGCTGTGTTTCCAGTATATAAATTTTCACGGACTTCAAAGACTCATCCACCTTTGCTTTGGGGATGCTGGAAAGAGGTGGTTTGGTTACAGGTGGAGCTTTCTATGGAGGTAAGATAAAATAATAGGCAAATATTAAGTCACCTAACTGAAGGGCTTTGTCACTTCTCTTTGTTTCTTTGCTTGGCAAGTAACAGCACCTTACCTGCGAGGGTGGACTGCTGCTGACCAGAACACATAGTATGGATCTGTCTCTGATGACGGGGCTTCTCGTGGTAGCGGTGAATCCTGTGTGGGTTCATTAGAGAGATACAGCGTGGGATGGGGGAAACGTTACTGCCCCTGACCTGTGTTGAGGCGTGCCAAGTGCGGGAGCCCCATGGAGGTAAGGTCTGAAGGTGTGTGCTAAAGCTGATGGGGAAGGGGCGATTTAAAACACCCCAGGTATTGTGGCTGAAGTGAGAGGAGTTGCTCAGTGGCGTTCTTGGCAGCGAGGTCTGAGACACTGAAGGCCGTCGTGATGTTTTAAGAGCCTGAACAGTTTTGAGCAAGAACTGGTCATAAAGTCTCACACCGGTGGGCAAGCTCCCTGCTGCAGCTCCTTGCCCGCCAGCAACAGCGCTTCCCCCGTCTGGGTATGGTGTCTCCCGGTCAGCCTCTCCAGGCTTCTCCTGGCAGCTCGCCTTGTCCCTGCCCCTGCCTCCCGCGCCCCTACAGCTGCCCCGTCTGTACCTCGGAGACCCCGCTACGGAGCCTGCCCCTTCTCTGCGTGTCTTCCCAGGCTGGCGGTGCCCAAGGACGGGCCCCTGCCCTCCCGTCTCGCCGGGAGGCCCACCGGCCGGGGGAAGAGGAGGAAGGGCACAAACACGCCCCCTCCAGGCTGCTCCCCGGCGGCAGCGGGGTGAGCCCAGGCAAGGCAAGCGCCCGTGGTGCTGCTCCCACAGAAGCCTGGGAACGGCCGAAAGGGGAAGCCTGGCCCCGGGCCTGCCCCGCGGCCCAGCCCGCCCGCCTGCTGGGGCTCCCGCCCTCCCGCCGGGCACGGCTTCTCCCCCCCGCACTGAAGAGCGGGACCCCGNTCCCGCCGCCGGTGCCGGCCGGGCCGAGCGGCCTGAGGCAGAGCTGCCGCGGGGAGGGGGGGAGGCCCGAGGGGTGCCGGGGGCCGCGTCCCCGGGGGCAGAGGAGACACCTCGGGCGGCTGCTGCCAACGCAGCGGCCAGAGACCAAACTGCCCGCTGCCCCCGGGGGCACGGCCGCACGGCCGGCTGGAAATCGGGAGGAGCCCGGAGAGCCCTCGCAGGCCTGAACCGCCGGGAAGTCGGTAGTTGAGCGAGCGGAGCCCCAGGCCGGCAGGGACCATCGGGCGCTCACGGAGTCCCCTGCAAAAGAAGTGTGTGAAGTGGTCCCAGGTCACCGGGGCAGCAGCTCTCGGGCCCGAGGGGCAGCGTGTCCGGATCCCCACACAGAGGGGTCCTATGCCCAACCTGCACCGGGGACCAAGCTGCTGCTGCTTAGCTTCTGGGAATCCTTGGCACGGGATGCTCTGGGCGCGAAGCGTTGATACCAGGTCAAAAAACCCCTCCAACAAGTGGGTTTTATGGAAGACGAGCCCACTCGATGCCATATGCCCCTGGGGTGGGAAGTCCCGGAGGCAGGGACGGTTGTAAACTGAGAGGCTGCGGTTGAGGCAGCCAGGCCGTGTGTCTGCTGTGCCTGCTCTGTGCCTGTAGTTTCCTACAGCATCATGCGTGGGGCATCGCTGGAGACAGGACGGGGGGGTTGACAAGCCTTGGGTACCGCTCGGTGAAGCAGTTTTTCTTTCATCGCCAAGCTGCCTCCTCTCGGGGCGAGCACCCTTTCCACAGAACCTCTGCAGGCATCAGAGCAGCATCACTCTGTATTTCCTCAGTCGCGCGCCGTAAACCACACGTACTGGGTTTTTAATTCCATACTGAATTTTTAATGACATTTGCACATTGTTGCAATCACTTGCCTGTTGCCGCTTCCCACAGCCCAGCTCCACCTCTGTGACCCCCTTGGGTAGCATCTCAAAAACATTTTTATAAAGCAAACCCACCTCAAAGTAGTTCCCCCCTCCTTCTTTGCGGGCACGTGCTTTGTCCCTGCAGCTCGTTTTTTGGGGACGTGCTCCAGCCCATGGCTGTGCTGCATTTTCACTCTGCTGGTCAGCCAGGTGCTGGCTGCGTCTGTTCTTCTGGACCCTGAACTTGGCTCTGGAAGGAGGAGATTGTATTTAATAGAGTAGGATGCGGATAGCACCCCTTGCATTGGAAATCTGTTGTTCTACCGCAGAGATGTAATGAACAAAAATTGTATTTATTCTTTCTGGTAGACTGCAGGGGCAGCTGAATGTGGGCTATTGAAGAGCATAGCTGTGGTATTATAAAATTCTGCTTTATTTTTATTGCTGGAAGTATCAGCCTCACATTTTTATTTTAAATCTCATAAATACATTTATACCAATCTTTATTTTTCTTTCTCCACTCACTGCTGTTCTCAATAGGCAACGAGATAATTGAATATGGCATGTGCTAGAAGCCTTAAGTCTCAACCCACCGCGTGGAAAATACCGCTGAATACTTTAGCAACAGCAGAGCATTTGGTGTAGGAAAAATTAGTTTACATTAGCTACAGAAAGTACTCAGCCTCTTCGCTATGACAAATAGCCTGAGTTTGATGATTGTGGCAACCGTGACCAATTCCCACAGCCACGTTCCCCACCTTTTTAGAAAATGCAGCTTGAAATGCAGCTTGCTGTCTAACCAAGGGGGCTCAGACTGGAAGGGTTGCATTGAGGCAACTCCTCCCTGCTCTTCTGCTGGCTGCAGGCTTTGGGGTTACCCTCCCCTCCGCACCGTCTCAGACCCAAGTGCATTCAAAAGAGCTCTGGCTATTGGGACGGAGATCCCTGAGCAAAAACATGCACTGTAGGCAGCCAGGTACTTTTCTCTCCTCGATGCGAACTTCAGGGGATGAGAGCGAGGAGGCTTTTTGCCCTCTTCTGAGGCATCCACGCTTACCCACCACTGGAAATAAAGTCTGTGGTGCAGTTTGTTGTTGTTCCTGGCAGTGGTATTGAAATCTTTCTTGTCTGGCTTGTGGGCTGCATTCCTATATTTAGGGTTACATGACTCTGCGTGTATGGAGGAAGCCTGGGAAGCTGGCCTGGCTTTTGTCTGTAGTATCTGCTGAAGAGGATCCTGAGCTCTCTGTGTTTGCAGGACCAGCAACACTGGCAATGCACCCATCCTCTCTTCTGGCGCACGTAGCTACTGCTGGGATCAAGGAGGGCTTTCTGTCCTCATGATCTTTCTGTGACTAATGCAGACCTCCTGTCCATGGTCCTTCGACATGAACAGGGCTCCCATAATCCCTCTGTTATAGTGCTAATGGTTACGAGATGCATTTTTGGGAGCTCCTGTTCTTGGTATGGTCAAGAAAGACATGCCACTCACCAGGGTGGGTGCGTTAAGGGAGGTGAGGCACCTAGGGCCAGGTGGACAACATTAGTATCGCCAGCTTTGACCGCATTTCTCGCAGGTGTTGCAGTACACTACGATTTCTTTTTAAAGCCCCAGCTCCCCGAGTCATGCTTTTGCATAAGGCTCACAGCTTGTAGTAAGAAAATCAAGGAATCCTTCCCAGCGTACCTGGCTGACGGGAAAATCTGGCAATAGGACTGCTCAAAGGGCCCATGCCAGAAATAAAGAGACCCCCGAGTACAGGTGTGGTTTTGAACCTCTAGATCCAAATTCCCACTTAGGAAATGCCTTGAGGCAGGGGGTGCAGACATGGGGCCTTCCTCTGAAGTGGCCGTGCCCCTGGCCAGTGCCAGCCCAGCCTCGCTGCCAGCACTGCCATTCAGCTAGCCACGTTCTGCAGCAGGGTTTGCTGTGGGAGCAGCTGGGTACAATTTTGCTTAACATTTGCACTGCAAATAATAGAGAGGGTACAAACCATTGCTTTCCAGTCTGCTTCAACACAAACCACTTTGAGATCCAAAGCAGAATTACTGCTGAAAAATATAGGCCTAGCATGCTATGGGAGAGCTTTACAGCTGTGATGCTGATTTTATCCTGTTTTCAGGATAAACAGAGCAGGGTAGGAGCTCTTGAAGGCTGCCTTTCCCAAGGATGCTGCCAGAGCATCAGCTGAGCTTTCGGACAACCCAGCACCTTTGTTAACAAGCTTTAGACACTCCCCAAAGCTGCTGCCCCAGACTGCTGCTACCACCACTCTGACCCTGCTTCGTTGATGCCATCCTGCAGGCTCAGAGCTGCCTCTCTAACTCCAGGCAGGTGCCCACAAAGCTCCAAGTACAATTTCTCACCATGTAGAGGATGCATGGATGAAATGCAGTGCCCTGTGAGGCACGGTGACAGCAGGGACAGTTGTTTCAGTGGTGACATCCTAGGCATGGAGGAGCGTGAGGTGGTTTCTGGTTTCCCTAAGATGGTCTCCTCTGCCCACAAGCAGGGGCCAGTGTTCTGGGTGGCTCAGGTGTTTACCTTGCTGCAGCTGGTAGCAGGTCCAGGTGGAGGGTGCTACAGAGGAGGGCAAACAAAGCACAGGTAAACCACTCCCTTCTGAGGAGAAGAGTCAGGGAAAGGAGAAGGTCTCTGTAGACTCTCTGGGAGAAGAGTTACCAGCAGGCTCCAGTGTTGTAGTCCTGTGGATGAGTTGCCCAGGAGAGAAGTAAGGAGAGCCCTGATGGGGTGGTGGGGTAGGGCTTGTCCAGGTGTTGTTTGCTGCAGGAGTCATAAGCACTGGTGGTGCAGGACCCTCTCAGCTGTTGTGGAGCCGCTTTTACGTGTGGGTGCTGGACTGTGGTCACTGACTGTGTCAGCAGCAGGTGTAATTTAACTGTGTGCTGGAACCAGCTGTGTTCCTGCAGATAACAAGTCTCTGTGGACCTGCATGAGCACCTCATCCTGCCTGGGAAGCTGGCATTTCAGGGCTTACCGTAAGCTGTGTTGGTATCCTAAGTGTTTGGCTAGGGTCTCCAAAAGTCATCCTGGCTGAAGGCTATTTGGTGCTGCCTTGTGCAGTGCCAGGCTTGCCTGTGAATGGGCAGAGGTGTCCCCGGTGGCACCTTCCCTTTCTTGGGCTTGTCTTTGTTCTGCAGAGGGACCATCTCACCTTCCTGTGGCAGTGCATGGCTCACTTCAGGGAAGGTGCTGCAGGAGCAAAACTGTGAGTGAGTGTGGGTGCTTATCTCTGCCAAGAGGAGGTGGATGCTTCCTAGAAGTATGAGCGTGAAGAAAGTCGCTCTCTGTTGGCCTGAATTTGGCCAGAGGTAATGCCTGTAGCTACTAGGCTCATACAAGATCCACAACTGGACTGGATGAAGTCCTGGTGACATGAGAGGCAGGAGGCAGTAGCTGTGTGCCCAGCTTCCCCAGGCATTGCATTTCCCTGCTACATAACCTGGCCAGAAAAGGTTTTCTACCAGGATTTCAGGATCTGCTGTATGCTTACCAGCAGGAGCCTTCCCAGGACCTGCACAGTGACTGTGCAGGCAGCTCGCTTCTCTTTGTCCTGTGTCCCCATGCAACTGCACATTTTTGCGTTTTCATCATTCATCAATTCTTGTGCCTTTTCTCTGTGTACCTTAGAGCTGAGCTCGTGACTTGCAGCTGGGATTGCAAAGGTTGTAAAGTTTTGATGTCAGGATTTATGGGACTGAGGTAGAAGGGGTTAAACCAAATATTCTCATGCTGGAAAGCTGTAGGCCTATTGCTTGCATCCCATGTCCTGAAAGTGGCTGTTGTGAGTTGCATGCAGTCATGCAGTATCTGCATCAGTGTGTCCATCATAAGTCTTCCCTCCTCGTTCATGTGGAGATGCTGCTGGTGAATGTGCAGGTACAGCTTCTTATGTTCAGGCACCACAGTCTTGTCCTGCCTCTTGCTGTTGCAAATGCTCAGATCTGACTATGGACCTCTTTTTCATCCCTTTGTATTGCCCGTTGCACATTCCCCACATCACAGCTGCTGATCTGGTAGCTGGTATGGGCAGTTTCAGAGTCTTCATGAGCCAAGGTAAGAGGAGAGGTAAAGAGTGTAACAGGTACATCACTGTAGTGTCTTGGCTGATCTAAGGTGCTTGCTACCAAGAGGTGTTTCTCTGCTCTCATGGCATTATGTAGCAAACAGTAGCTGAAGATACTGCTGTAAATTTCAGCTGGTATATGTCCACAGTGAATCTACAACAGCTTTCCACAAAAAGGCATTATGAAGCCTTTCTTCTCGATGGAGGCTGGAAGGGCAGCAGATGAGACACCTGTCTCTCCATAAGACAACATCAGTGGGGAATGTCCGGAGACACGATGCCATTTATGGCCCCTGGAGGTAGCCTGGGCAGTGGCTTTTCCACTGCCTGGTACCTTCACAACACCTAGTTTGTAGTCCCTCTGGATTGAGCCCTGTGCCATCTTCATGAGATGGATGCTGCAGTATTGAATAGCCTCTTGTGAACTTTGTCCCATCTCTGTTGGGAAGTGCCTCCCACAAGTCGAACACCATGAAATAACTTGTCAGATCTGGCTGCCTAAGCTGACTTGCATTGCGAAGCACTAAGAGCATCGGCACATTAAGCACCAGCTAGCCATTCTCTGTGGATTCAGCCTTGGCAGCAGACCCAGCCGGAGCAGCACAGGCTGCTCCTCCAGCTCCTTTCTAAGTGGCGTGTGGATGAGTGCATGCATCCGCCCACACTGAGCCACCTACCCCAGGGAGGGCTTGGGAAATGGGTTGGGAGAAAAGGAGTGTGGTTGCCTGGATCTCATACTCAGATGAAACTCATCAGAGCAGGTGTAAAGCACATTGTGTCAGGAACGTCGGTGCTGCCTTGCCAAAGCACGTAGGGCTGGAAGTATCGGAGGACCTGTGGCTAAAGCATAAAGAAGGACTGCGTGCTGATGTGTTGGCTGCCCTGCAAAATGCTCGCATTTCTGAAGTTGGTTATGAGTTTAACCTGGAGCTTGGGTTATTCCAAATGCCAGATCAGAGCAGGTAGTGGGCAGAGTCTGTGTGTGTGTGCTCAGAAAGAGGTGGAGGAGGCTCAGGCTGCTAAGAACCCAAACATCTGAAGTGAGGGAGGAAGTATCATCTTCTGTCTCTTGGATCTTCAAAGCTTGTGGTGTGGCTTCCAGAGCTTTTTATAGCAGTGGGGTGGTGGTTGTTGTTTTGTTTTTATTTTTTGTTTAGAAGAGGGAAGGAACTGTTTAGTAAAGTCCAGAGGAAAATGAGAGGGAAAACCACTCCTGGTGCTTGCCTTTAAGTGGACTGCTGGGCAGTGACTCATCCCAGCCAGGATAGTAATTTCATGTAACAGAAAAAGGGTAAGAGGGGACATGTGTTGGAGGAGATACTTGCAAGCGTGAAGCCGGAGGAGCTGGAAGAACAATGGGGTGGTAACTCAGCTTAACCGTGGTTCTCCAGCGAAATGAGCAGAGGTACAACTTTAAGCCTGCAAGTCTGTGGCTAAGATGTGCAAATCTCATGTTCATGGAGTTTCATAATGATGGATTTTTTCCCCACATTGTTTCTATCAAAGCTGATGCTAAATACTTGGTCCTGATAGCTGGAGCACTGCAATTCTCTTCTTTTGTTGTTGGGTTTAGGCCCTGGTGTTAGAACTGCCAGTACTGATGTCTGAATATGTCTGGTCACTTGACCATTTAAGCATTTCAACTGGTTTTCTGAGGCTAATCTCCAAGTCATTAGAGACATATCATGTACTGAACAAACAAGAAGTGAATTTGGAGCATCACATCATGTCACTGAAATACTGAGTTTGGGACTCCTCTTCAGCTCTGTCTGATCAATCTCAAACTTTTGGGTATGAGGAAGAGGGATCATGTTTTTTTTTTTTTCTTTCTTTTCTTTTCTTTTTTTTGATCTGAGATCTTGGGTAAAAACACAGGTGGAGGGGAGTGTTGTCATGAAGTAAGGGGGCGGACAAAGTCATTTCTTGAAAATGTTCCCACAGCCCAAGAGCTCAGAGAGGGATGTGCGGTAGGGCACAAAGATGCATCACCCGCTGGCTTCAGTGTGCTCTGTGCAGCGGTTCCCACCACAGGCCAGTGCCGTCGGAGAGGCCATAGGTTACACCTGAAACGAATGGCGCTGATGTGCCTTCACAGTCATGGGCCTCGGTCCCTGTCCCCAGCTTATTGCCAGGCACAAGCTGAAACCTTTCAAGCACCGCAGTGGCACGTCCATTTGCTGCGTTAGCTCTTCCGGCACCCAGGGCCATGCTGTGAAATGCTTGCTTCTAAATGTCACCAAAGAATATTTTGATGCAGCTTTGGGATGGTTATTGCTTGGATGTGTTGCCAGCCTTAGTCAAGACCACAGACACCTTTCCACTTATTAAAGATGAATTAAAATAAATGAAACCAAATGAGGCTGTCCACTCCCCTGGCCTCCCAGGAGATACTTGCACGACTTCAAGAAGGCTCAAATTTTATCTTAGACTTTTTTGTCTCCCTTTATATAAATGAAATTAAAAGGGGCAAATGCATTGCTAGATAAAACCTGGTTTGACAAAAAGGGATGTAAGAAAAGACTAAATGAATTGTAGGCAGCGTTTCCCCTCACTCATGCCCTTCAATTAGATCACCCTGTGCCCTCCTTGGTATGGTACGTGGCTTGCATTTTTGTCTGGCTGGGGCTATGGTTAATGTCGTTGCTCAAACACCAAGCTGCTTTTGCGAAAGACTGCAGTACATTCGGCGTTCCTGCGCTCTGGGCCAGGCTGCTCCTCTGCGAGCAGACGCTGCTGCCTTTTCCTCTGGTTGGAAGGGGCTCGCAAGCCCATCAGCTTGCAACTGCTTGTCCACAGCAGGAGCCGAAAGCCTTTTCCAATAACCGCTTCGTTCTGCCTGTGCCTCACATTCTGCAGAGGTTTGGAAAAGTGCTTCATAAAATGGAATCGGCAATTTAATAACAAATTAAACATTTTTGTGAACTTTCCAATGCTAATTATGGTTTTCGTAGCCTGGCTAAAACCAAGAGCAGCCTCTCTTTGCGGTGTGGCTGCTGCCAAGGCATGAAGCCACATGTGGAAATTAAATATATAATTTTGAAACGTCAGCATAGGTCAAGGTTTTGTTTAAGAGTAGGCCAAAGGCACTGGCTGGTTTAATTACTGTTTTTTTTTTTTAACCCCGTGATGAGATGCAGCACTGTTAAGCAATTGTGGATCACATCACGTCCTTGGGCTCTGCCGATAAGAGTGCTCCTTGACGGTAAGGAAGATGAACGGCTTGTCTGCAGAGGGTGCAGAGTGCTATGAACTGCAGTGTGAATTTACAGTTTGCCAGCCACGTGCTTGGTGTGGAGCAGCTCTTGGGGCGTGATAACCTGCCCGGCACAAATGCATTGCCTGTGGGTGCTGAAAAAAACATCCTCACGGGCAACTGATGGGGAGCAGCCCCTGTGCCATATGCTCTCCTCTGCCCCACTGCTCGCTGCCTTTCCCTGTATGGAAAGCTGGGTGCTGCTGCACGTGAACTGGGACAGATTTGCAAAGGCTGAAAGACGACGTGTTGGACCAGCGTTGTAGAGCTTAGCGTTAGAGCTGGGTAGGTATGGTAGGGATCAAGGTTGAAAAAGTAAGTGAAAAACCTCCACAGCAGTTGCTACATCCTTCAAAATCAGGCCCTTGAGCAATCGGTTTCCCTGGCCATGGCAAACTGAGATTTGGGGCTGTAAACCTTTTGTATGGACTCCCTCACTAGATTAGGGAGGCAGAGGTACTTGCTGAAAGTGGACCTATCCTATTAATCCCTTTTCCTTGGCTGCAAGGAGAATCAACAACTGGAGTTGATAAATTCTGCCTGTAATTATAAATCCACAGAGAAATGTGGGCACCAACCTGTACTTTTGGGCCAAATTTTGGACTTGAACCTTGAAGGCTGCTGTCTGATTCTAGATATGTCTAGATTTCTCCCGCTAACTTTGTGTAGGTCTATGTGTATGCATATCTGTGTATTTTACCCTAGACGAGCACTTGCTGCTATTAGGACTTGGGGATTGGTCTGGCAGAGTCCTATTTTCCCTGCCCTATCTCCAGATCTGCCGGATGTCCTACAAGACGGATCATTCACTTGTGCGGGGAGAGACATGAGCTCAAATCCTTTGTCTTTGAACTGGATCCAAATTTTCTGCTTTCTGGGAGGGTGCCTGGCCCGTGGGTTAGAGGATGTGTGAGTAGGGTGCCGGAGGTGAGGGGTGCTCACAGTGTGGAAGCAGCTTCCACTTTTACCTAAGGTGCTTAGGGTACATTGCCATGAATACCAGGCGCTGGGCCTCCCGGGCAGCTGCTGCACTGGTCAGGCTACAAGCCATTGAGTCCTTGGCCAACTTGACACTAAACCAGGATGCTGAATACCGAAGTATTCACAAGACCAAATTCTCTTGTGTTTGCTGTTTTCAGTAATGGGTAGGCTTTTTGAGGAGGAGGTGGAGGCTCTTAGCTACTGTTGCTAAAATGGTTTGCTCAGCTCATCTGCAGGGCAAGGATGAAGGCAGAATAAATTTGAGAGGAGTATCTGATGGCCAGTCCAACGGGTCGCTGGGGTTTATGGTGCCTTGCATCGCTGTGTGGAGGCATGCCTCTTTCTTATGGCTAGCCCAGGGACAGTGGAAGGTGGGACATAGCTGAGCACTGTCTGAACTGTCACAGGAGAAAGTGGGGGCCTGGGGGGAGAAGAATGAGAGTGCAGCAGTGAAAGGTTAACATGTTGACTGCCACCAAGGCACTATGATTGTGGACAGGAGAGAGGACCTCCCTATACTGAGCAGCACTCCTTCCGAAACAGTGACCCAATTACTGGGCTGAGCAGGCAGGGGTAGAGCAGGGTTGAGGGTGCTCTTGCTTCGGTGCACCAGAAGACCAGCTGAGCTCTGGATTATGTACTCATGGACTTCGCTGAAAGGATTTTCTCCTGATTTATATAGTTTTTACTCTCATTTTCTTGCGCCCCTGCCCTACCACAGAGCAAAGCTATATGAGTGAATAGACCACATGGGCTCTCTTAAAAACAACCACCTTTTTCCCAGTGCTTTTATGATCCCCTGTCTCTGTTTATTAGAACACTTTCAAATACCACTTTCTCCCAGTGTTAGTATGAGTGTTTCAGCTTTACAGTGTCAAGAAGATGAGGTTTTAGTCAACTAAGGAAACCTTAAAGTCAGTTCCGTGAACGTCTGTCACACCTGCTTTTCTAACATAGCTGTTATTTCAAAGCATAAAAGACCTGAAAACTAAAAAAAAAAAAATACAGCAGAGAAGTACAGGGCCTCACACATGCTGTTTGCCTTGCTCCTCAGGACACCAGTTACACGTCTGAGAATTCCCACCTCTCCTTTAGCAGGTCCGAGTAAATCTTTGAGCAGAAGACAATTCAGCTTAGGTACTAGAGTAAAGCCATTTCACCCTTAGAACTTTTACCCTTCTTTCCTTCAGTGCATCACATCTGACACTGGGATTGAGCAATCACAAGTCTGTAACCCAGGAAATTCCAGAATTGAAAATTCTTAGAGCAAACTGTTAACTTTGCTGCACTGCATATCCTGTACACTTCATCGTGTAGGTCAAACACTGAGTGATACGCTGCACTGACAAGGAAAACGGGAATGGGGAATGCTGCATATGCACAATTTTGGCAGAGTTAATGTTAATGTAGAAACTTAAACTTCTGGTATTTGCTGATATTTGAGAGGTTGATTTCTCAGCTTTAACAATAAGTATTGCTGCTTTTCCCCTACCGCACAGATTGTAAACAAATGCCAAGTTTTGAAGAGCATGTCCAGAAAAGAAAGGGCAGTTCATGACAAGTTCCATGTCCGCATAACACTTAGGAAATGCCGAATCCTTAAAAATATTTGAGGAACTTACTTAAAGATGCTGGTGGAATCAGCTAGCCCTCCCTTGTCACTTAACCTCTTTTAAAGCTCTGATTGGGTTGCTTTAGCAGCCTAGCTGTCATGAGACCAAGGTGAGCTTGAAGCTGTCTGCTCCTGCGTTTCATTTAGCAGGCTAACGTTTCTCGTTCCTTGCTCTGACACCTTCTCACCTGAGACTGCTTTAGTGACCATTCAGCTTCGTAAGGTCCTGTGTCCAGATTATTTTTCTGCCCGTCTGTTACTGCTGGAATTGGGTAAAGTTAAGGCATTTTTACCCTCATGACAGTATTTAGGAAAGTAAGTATTACTAGAGCTCTCCAGTTGCGATGGTAATGTTCAGAGCACTGCATGCAACACAGCAGCTGTTATATATTCAAGGGTGAAATTCCAATAATAGTATGCTATATAATCTCTGGATAAATATTTATGCTTGTGAAGGTTAAGTGACTTGGAGTACTATAAACTACAGCCTTTCGGGCAGGCCACTGCAATTTAAGCCTTCTTGCAGTGACCTACCAGTGAACTCTCTCCAAGTCTAGGGGCAGAGTGATTGCTGGAGGTAAAAATTCAGAGTGGATCCTGAGCCTTCTGTTGAGAGATAACATGGTGCATAAAACACATCATATGTTATTTAAACCCAACTACCCATCTCAGAACCACTTCTCATCCCTAATATTACTTACAATTCCTTGAAACGTCTCCCAGTGTAACTTCATTCACAAACCCTGCACGATGTTGTCTCCACGTTGGCGTAAGAGCATGGAAGTCTCCTGAAGATGACAAGCACTGTATTGCAAGCTGGGTTTTTGGTGGTTTGTTCATGTGATGGGTGGGAAGCATGTAGTTATCCTTTTCTAACGTGCAGGGACATCTTCAAGGTTGTCATGTGGTTAATTTGCTTCAGAAACACAAGTGAAACATGCCAAACTACTACTGAAACAGTTGTACAAGTTAGGTCTCATTAACCATTAGGATCTGTAGTTCAGGGCCTTTCAACGCTCACGGAGCAAAAAACCCCACCAAAACAGGCAACACTGTAGTCTTAGTGAACTCAGCAATGTTGGGATTTGCTCCAACCATTTAACCTGAGTGTGTTTTCAAAGAGTTGTATAAACCCTCGTTTGCTTCCTAAGCTACATTCCAGAGGGATAACAGATACAGCCTTATTTCTTTTTCTCCATCTCACTAGGGCTGCTATTTCCGATCTAAAAGCAGAGAACAGAACTCCATTCAATACAGCTAATGGGTTCCTTTTACATTCCTACCTGTTGATAGTGCATTAGGAATGACCCCATCTGTGTTAGACAGAAGAGCAAGGCATGGTGACTTGTCTCATTTTAATCCAAGCTGAGGTGAAATATTCCACTTGCTGCTTTGAAGCATTGGAGTGATATTTAGACTCCTGTCTTCTACTGAGAAAACAGAATGCACCCTCGGCCTTTCAGAAGGGAGCCGTCCTAAATCGGTGCTCTGTTGACTTTGTTCTACTTGCCTAAAGGAAACACACCACCAAAAACATGTCTTGAAGTAGCTTTCCTAAAAAAAGCCTGATTTATTTCTACGCCATTCCACCATGGTTGGTAGCTGTTGTCAATACTTGCTATTATCTTTGGAGCAAGAACATTATCAGCAGGTTTATGGCTTACTAATGCCACGTTGAGGATTGTTTATTTTATCTGGCAGTTGATATCTAAAAGAATGGCTTTAGGACAACAATATACATTTCAGTCTGAGGAACTCATTAATAATACTCTAATCCACAGGAATCTTAGGTTTTATTTTGCTTTACTCTGCACTGGGAAATTTTTTTTCTTGACTTGTCCTCTCTGAACTTGCCGAGCACGAGTTCCAAATCCCAGAGACTGCATTGATTCCGTTAAGTACTTCTGGTCAGGAGAGATGCACAACATCACCAACAGTTTAGCATCACCTCCTGAAAGCAGGAAAAAGACAAAACATACTTATTTACCTCATTATTTTCAGTAAGTTATACACTGGTAATGTATCGATCTACACAACAATGAGCATAAGCTACCATTGCTTTTATGAAGCAGAAGACTGTACATGGAAAAAGGCTGTTGAAAACAGACCGACCCTTCAAGGGAAGTCTGTATCTAACAACATAATATTTGCCCCAGGAGAATAAATGTTTCACAATTTGTAACGTAGATTCTTTTCCCCTTATAGCTTCACCAGTTAGTCTGCACGTATGTTGTGGGTCTGCGCACTTCATTAAGCTTTGCCAAATGTTTGTAAATTCGGGGTAATGGCAAAATGGCTTATTTGTGTGACAATAAAGCAAAGCAGACTTCTTCTAAGTTCAAGGAGAACGATTAAACAAAGAAGGAAAATGCCACTTTCAATACTTCACCTAAACAGTGTCACCAGTCATACACAAGGCACGGTTAAAACCAAGCTCAGTGCCCATACAACATAGCTTCCAAACTCGCTTCTTTCTTTGGCTTTCATTTTTCACAGTGGGGACTCCAGTGCTAGGTGAAATTCAAAGTTCAAGCAAAAATTAATGCTATTTCAGAAGCTCGAAAGAACTGTTACCTCAGTCACTGTCAATGTCTTGAACTGGAGACTAAAGTGCTGTGGCTTTCTGGCTGAAAAAAAATGGACTAATGTACTATATGGATGGACACAAATCTGAGATTACTGCAGGAATTACACTTCCTTTAAAACTATTTCTGTGTAGACGAAGAGCTAGAGAAGGTGACCCAAATACAAAAAGGAGTTGTAGCACGGTACCATGCACATGTTCTGTCTCCCTCCTTTGTCTTACTGCTACAGGGCACAATGTTAAGGAATGTGCAAATATGTGACTACACCCTGTAGTAATAAAGATTGAAGCTTAACTTGTAAACTGTACCTGACATAAAACAGCAGTGAAATACAATTATTACCCTTTAAACAATCCTATTAGAGATGTTCTGATTATTCCAAGAGAGTTGATTCCTCAACTGAACCTCGGAAACGTCAAGGTTTCGCCAAATTCAGGAGCAGTTCAGGACTCTCACTGTGTACTCACAGTGCTCCAAAGCCAGACTCCATGAATAGAGGCCCACATACAAGGGACGAGCGCAAGATCATCCTCTAGTTTTACAAAGGAGGGGAAAGATTGGGAAAAGAAATCTATACTGTTAAACAGAAGTCAGAATAATCCCTCACCTACGGAGTCCTGAAGCAGATGTGTAAGTTTGCTGTTTCGATATGGTACATGAGATCGTTGTTCTGCTATTGCTCCAAGAACGTCTGCTAGGGCAGACAAGCTGCGGTTAATAAATGATGTCTCTCTCAGCGCGGTACCTGTCACTCCAGACATACCTAGTGCAGCGTAGAAAAAGGCAATGTAGAAAAGGCAAATCTGCTTCAACTGTAATTGTGAAAAATTCTGTTGCTGTACAATCTACTTTTGATGCAGCATTTTTGAACGCACATTCTGAACCATGACTTCCAGTCCACCCATCCCAAAAGCAAGATCTAGTGACTGTTTACTCCAGACTACCAATACATTGTTCAGTACTTCTACTCTTTGAAGGAAGGTTAAAGAAGGTTCAGTGCCTGCAGATGGTCTGAAGTAGCTCATGTTAAAGCCAATCTCTTCAGCTGTACAATGCATCTTGGCTCTCTATGTATTATGGATCTGAGAAGGTAGGAACACTGTAAGATCAGACAAGACAACGCTGCTTTTGAAAACATCAGTCCACAGTGTCTCCAGAGAGAAGCCTGTTGTGTTCCACCATTTTTTATAATAGCTAACTGCCCCATCTGTATCTCTTAGGAAGACCAGGCGTGATGCTGATGGCATAAGCTGCAGAAGCAAAACTGTACAGCAGCCATAAGCGTGAGGGGTTTATGTTCACAAAAGTCTGTAAGGTGCTGTTCTTTGTGGTATGATTTGCTGTAAGGAAAGTGATGCCCTTCTACAATTCACCCAGCATGGTGGTATGTAGCTATGCTGCCCTTGAGCAACACTGGAAAGGTTTGGTCTACAAATCAAATTGCACCAGTTTCAAGAGGTACTGCAAGCTCAACCCTATGATCAGTTAAGAGCAATTAATTCCTCCTGTCCTTACCTCTGCCATTTGGGGAAGAGAAACTTGCTATTACCATTTAGCATGACATTTTTCAAATTCAACCTTTCTTCAGGATAGTGGATGAGCTACAGATGCATCTGCAATCAGTTGTCGTTACCCAGAGCACACGATCCATGCTAGGCAGAGCTAATGGCAGAGGGATGGTCAGAAGGGGCTAATGGTTTCCTCAACTGCATTCTGTCCCACCTCTAGAGAGACAAAGAGGCTGTGCAGAGAGAGGCTAGGGATCTTATTTTAGGCCAGTATTCTCCCAACTGGGAGAACAAGAGAGGTGTTCAAAAGACAAGTGTGAAAAGGCACAGTAACAGCAAAAAAAAACAAAACCGTAAGTCTGGACAGTGAGGGCTGGAGAAACGTGACTGTGCGAGAGGATGGGGCTGGAATGGTAGAGTATCTTTGCAGAGAGACACAGAGCAAAACAGTTTGGAAGACCCTGCCACAGGGTGTCAAGAATCTGAGATAGGATGTATCTCAGACTAACTTTACTGGGGTCTGTGTCTACAGCCATCCCCAGGCTTCTTTTATAGTCAGTGCAGGTGGCCTCATGAGACAATGGATACCACCTTAAAGCAGAAAAAGTGCAAATAGGTGAAGGGGTACTTGTTTAAACTACTGATTATCTACATTTGGTCAGATGAACTTCCACAAAGCATTTAGCTGAGTTTTCAAACTGAAACCTAGTTTGCTAAAAGGGACCACTTAGTGAATGCTGTAAACGATCCAGGATGGCTGTGGAGGTAACAAGGCAGGGTGCTGGTGTACATTTAAGGTGCGTGAGATGCCTGCTACTGCTGCTCACTTAGATTTTTCCACATTTTAAAATAATTACAAGCTAACAGCTGCCCTCACTTTTATCAGAGTAAGTCCAATATCTTCAAATCTCCACCAGCGTAGCTGATGACAAAGGTCAGTCTGCTGTATGTGCTGGGCCATATCTAACACTGATGTAAGTGAGCACAGTTCTTCTGGGCTTCACTGGAAGATCTGGCCCGCTGAGCCCCAAACCAAGTAAATGTTTCTCCTAGTTGAACTGAGGGAACAAACACACACACTGGTGCTCAATTACATGTTTACCGAACAGTTTCCAGCACTTAGAGCAAATAATGTATTATATTAGGTTTCTCTGTAGAACAAAAGTTTAACAGTGAGCAACAGCAAGAATTCTTGGCAGTAAAGTAAAAGATTCTTTCATAATACTGGTTCAGTTTTCAAAACATTATTTCTGGAATGGTACATTTGGCTGCATGGCTTTTCTTGGTAAGAAAGTTTGTCCTTTAGGAAATAATCAAGTTTTTGAAATTACTGTCTGCATAGAGGAGGGGGGTGGGGGAAAATGCTTTGAAGAAACAATGACAACAATATTATCTTTTCAACACTAACTTCCTCCAAGACTTTTTCCACAATAAGGCAGAAAAACCCACACATGGTGACACCAATTATTACAGATATTTGTAATACTGAAATAATTTATGGACTTTAAACATTTCTGTACAAAGACATGCTAATTTTCAGAGTAGAAAAACAGGCCTAATAAAACCAGTCTGAACAAATAATATACCTATGATATGAGTAACCACCCTGGGCTTATTTTAGGCTTATGTAGTCCGATTTTCAGTTAAACTGTACCAGTGTAAAACTGGAACAATCAGGCCCACAAATTTTGTTTATGTCAGGATCTGTGGTTTTAAACCACCCCCTGTGTGAAAGCAGGGTAGCGCATATCCCTGCATAAAGAGGTAAAGGCAACTATTGTAACCTAGATCTGGGAGGATCCATGCCCATAAACAGACACATTTCCTTACCCACACACTCGCTACCAGCCAGATCCACCAGCTGCAGTCTAGTTTTGACTTGCTTCAGTTTCTCAGTGGCTTCAAGTTGTGCTGGTGAAGAGGCTCTAGAAGAAGAGGTGGATTTATTGTCTCTCGTTTTTTGTGGAAAGGTGCAGGAAACCTCTTTATTTTGTCTCTGACTGGTTTGTTCATCTTCCCATGAAGTACCTGGTTAACGGAAAAAACAAACAAGGGGAGCTTCTCACTGACACTGGAAATCAAGATGGGGAAAAATGGGGCCTCAATAGGGGAAGTACCATATTTGGGTTTTTAGGCTATTCTGACAGAAGCAATACACAAATCAGAATCAATGGCATGGGCAGGCTGAATGACTTTTTCTATCTATCTTATTTAAGGTGTTGTTCATAAAACCAATCATATCAGTTGTAACAAGACTTGGGTGTAGGTTCTGTTGTATCTAATATTCCTGTTGTTCACACTTCTATGTGGAAAACAAGAAATGGGAGACCAGTAAGGTCTTTAAAGGGCATTTTTTTCATGTTTTAGATTGACTGCAACCAAAGTGAGATTTTGAATGTTTGGGAGCAGTAAGCTCTTCTGCAGGAAGGAGAAGCTTATTTCTGTGTATTTGAAATATCACCTGCTGGTGCTCTGGCAAAAAAAAGTTTATCCTGCCTCTTCTATCTTGTCCTTGTTTTGCTGTTCCCTGTAGACTTCCTTCAGCACTCATATGCCACGGCTGCATCTCCACATGATAAGCTATTATCCACAATAGCATTACTCCCACTTGTTCAGCTTGGTTATCTACTACTCCTGGTAGTTCTGCAGCTGCACTAGACTGCTTCATGTCCTTCTTCTTCCTCAGCAGCAGCTGCTCTCTGCTGGAGAGAAAGAGGAAGACGATTCTCTACGAAAGCTGCTTTGACATTAGCT
Source organism: Scopus umbretta (assembly GCA_013400535.1). Taxonomy (NCBI): domain Eukaryota; kingdom Metazoa; phylum Chordata; class Aves; order Pelecaniformes; family Scopidae; genus Scopus; species Scopus umbretta. The sequence continues at coordinate 3,250 of VZTL01033958.1, read as the reverse complement.
TAGCAGGACTATATGCAAAAGGGCTTTTCCCAAAGCAGTTTTGCTTTTTTTCTTCAGTGTTTTGGTTTAATCTCTCTCTCTCTGAGATATAAAAGGCGCACACTCTATTACAGGTAACAGAGACTACAGACTCTCCTGGGGACTTAAAAGATTATTGTTGCAATAGTACAAAGTTCCCAGCTGCAAAATTTGAGTAAGAAACGGACTAAATTGGGCTGTGGAGCTCTGTTACCTCTCCAGCTAGACTGTTGCTATAACCTGAGCTACCTATTCACAGTGTAGATGGAGCAGCTGTGTTGGTTTACACAGAATAAATGGCTTCAGGCCATTTTTACACACAGTGTAAAAATACACACGGTGTAAAAATAAGTGTTCTTGCTCCTCTTCAGTTTGAGACAAGGAAATTAAGAAAATGCTCTCCTCAAACAACAGAGATTACTGAAACAAAATGCTAAAAGACCTTAATGAAACCTCAAAAAGTGCTGGCTTGTCAACCCCAGTTTTACATGCAGAACTCATCACAGACTTTACAACTTTTTATTTAGTGACTTAGGTCTCCAGCGTTGAAATATTTGATGATTGCACCTAGCTTTTAAATCAGGAATTTCTCCTTTCAAACAAGACAGGCTGCACTGTCACACTGCTGTAGCGAGGTCCCATTTACAGTGCCGTTCCACCCCCCAATATTGCGCACCTTCGTCTCTACGCTATGAGCTGAAAGCCTGAGTCTGCATTCAACATAAATTAGACATTTCTATGGAGCTTTGCTGCCAGACAACGTGGCATAGTAGGGTGACTGCAATTCAAAATGGCAAAGGCAAGTCTGGACTAGACAAGATGGCTGGTGTGCTAACGGTGCAAACACTGTGTTTTGAAAAGTAACATCTGTCTGATTGAAAAGAATCTGGAACTGGCTAGAGCTAACATCTGGAACACTGGAGCTGCAACTTGCGAAGCAACTGTGTGTTTTGGCAATGCCCATAGGTAAGAGAGGGCACTGTTTGTTCTGTTGTCTGTTTAATTTCTGATAGCAATCTAAGGGAAAAATGTTAAGTATTTTCCACTTTCTAAAACCATATTGTTGTTGCAGAGTATGAGGGAGATGGACCACAGCACTGGAAACAGAGAGCCTAATTACGACATGAGCAAAAGAAAACAAAGTTAACCCCCAAAAGCTGAAGTTATTCCTAAAGCAAGAAATTGGTTACTCTTGCTGTCATAATGAAAAGTAGAAATATAGGTTTTGCTACAGTAAGTAAGACAACTATGTTGTCTGTTCCTATAGTGGCCTGAGTTTAAGAGACTCTAAATTTAATGGTCATTTTTGCAAGGCAGCAGGTAAAAAAAAAATTCTTTCTCACTCAAAAGCATATGATGATCCCTAAAATGCATGGTTAGCTTTACCACAGACTTACCATGAATAATTAATTATATGATGTGTCATGTGAAGTGACTTTACTGTAGTTGAGTATCTATCTTATTGATATCTTATACCTTATGACTTTTTGATAAAATTTATCTCATTCGTTGTTTATGCTATAAAACTTCAAGAACTCTGTAAGTCAAGACAGGTAAAGAAAAGTGAAAAGTTTTTATGGAAGTCAAAGTTTCAGTAGCATTCAGACATCAAACTGGTCTTTTATTTAAGAAGGTACACAGAAGTTAAACAATGGAAAAGAACTGAGGGAATGTACTACACATTGGAAAAAGGAGGAAAAAACATTAAAATCTCCCAGTCCAAAGACTGTTTTTCAAAAAAAACAAGTGGCTTTAGATGCATTTTACTAACATCCTACTTACCAAAGTTATCTCCAGAGATAATTGTGGTTATGGTCAATGTAACTACCAGATGAGAACGGGAGGAATGAGCATGCACCAGTGTTGGGTGCCTGACTCTCAGCTGTAGGCCTTTGTTGACTAGATGCAAAAATTCAGATGCATTTTCAACAGTCCTAGGCAGTAAAGAAACAAGCAGAAGGTTTAACTGACTCACAGTAAGAATCACACGAGAAAGCTGACAACTTAGATGGGAATCTGAGCATTTCCACTTCCCCGCTCTTCTAACTTCTTATAGTAATCTCAGTTTTGAGCTGCACAAACAACTGTATATAGACTTTTTCAGGTGGGATGTAGTCCAAGATGAAAATTCAAGAGAAAAGTTGTGGTGTAGTACTGAAAGTGCTGAAGAAGTGGCCTGCCAGCCTTGTAGGTCTATAGGTACTGTAGCTCAACTCTAGAAGTGACTGAAATTTATATACCTCCACACTTTGGAAGAAAAGACACAGATTTAGACATTCCTAGAATCTCTGGTCTTACAGAAGTGGAGTTGTCTGGTTTATATTAAGGTAGCTCCTGTTCTTTGGGAGGTAAGGAATTAAGGCAAAAAAAAGAAATTTCTCTGGGCCTTTGGAAATCATATTTTGCATTTGGAATTAAATCGACAATCCTTGGAAAAAAGTTCAGTTCCACTGTTCAATGAGCAGGGACTCCAGCACGGTGTCACAACAGACAGGCATAAGTTTCAACGGACATTTTATCTCGTACTATCTGTTTTCTTTTCCAGTTAAAGGAATTACTGCAAGTATGACCAACTGAAGGGCAAAAACCCTAATGCAGAAAGTGAAATAAACTGATTAGGTAAAGAAAACAACCACTATGGTTTCTCCAAGGTTTACAATGTTTAAAACAAATGAGGTAAGTTTGTCTACCCTTTCCTTTCACTGCATTGCCTTCTTCAGTAATTATTCACGTTACATCACCTAAAACATTAGTTTGTAGATGGGGGTATAAATTATTATGACCACATATCACAGCCTGGTTACTGAATGCCCTGTAACACCAAAACCATTAATAACTCCTGACAGGCTACAGGCTTGGTTCCACAGCATTGCAGTCAGAAAAAGCAACCATGTGACAAAAGGCAAGGCCTGACTTAGATTTGGCCAATTTCAATGAAAGTCACACTGGGCAAAAACTTATTTTATGCTAAGACAACCATACTTGAAGAGTTTAGAGGGAAAAGAGCTATACCCAGCTAAAACAATATCCTCTGAAAATAAAGCAAGGGCATCTGAAGGACAGAAAACCACTTAGCCACACCATGCTTATAGACACTTAAGAGAGGCAGCCACCTAAAACCAGTTCCCTGTGTAACCAGGGCCACAGGAGCTAAATGATCACTATAAGCTTTGCTGATCAATCCTGAGATGCACATGCTGGCCTCTCTGTAATATAGAATCATAGAATTGTT
>VZTL01033957.1:0-36388 GCA_013400535.1 Scopus umbretta | reverse complement strand
CTGTTTCCATTCCCCCCTGTCTCTTAGGTCCCCCTCCTTCTGCTTGGTGGCAAGAGGGTAGGAGATCCTCTGCTTCTTGTGGAGCTTCCATCTGCTGCCTTGGCCTCAGGGATGGTAGGTAGGGTTTGGCTCCACCATTCTATCTCCCTCTCACACTCCCTGATACTCCTTAACCTGTCCACTTCCTCTTTCAGCTCTGCCACCAGGCTGAGCAGATCATTCACCTGGTCACACAGAAAGCAGCCGTTGTCTCTGCTGCCCTCTGGTATGAGTGACAGGCTCAGGCACTCCCTGCTGCTGGAGATCTGGACAGCTATGTGTTTATGTGGGAGCTCTGCCTGGGTCTCCACATTCCTTCTGACGATAGCTTTTGGGCAAGTGGAATCCATGGCTACGGCCTTTTCTGGGATGATGATGACCACTAATCAAGTTGCCCCCTGACAAGAGGGGGACTGTGCCCTGCTGGCACACCCTGCCCATGCGAGCTGCCTCGCGAACAACGGTGCCACACCTTTCTGCCTTGCCATGCCCTGTTTGCCCGCCCTGTTCACTCGCGTGCCCTGGGAGCCACTCTCGTACGTGAGGGGTTTGGCCACCATCACTCCTGTCCCTGTCCACACTGAGTCAGAGCAGCCACTTGCTAGCAGTTCACGCTTTCCTGCTCTGGGGGTGGGGAGTTGGGGTGCCCTCTCTCTCCCGGTGTTTTTGCCTTGCAGGTTTGCTGCCTTAGGAAGGGTCCCTTGGCACGATCCTCCTTTTTCACAAAAAATATATCTGGTACAAAAAAAAATTATCTATCCTATGTCTCTTTCAAGAGTTCTTGAGTTTTATTCTCTCCTTACGTAGTTATCTAACCAATTTTAAGGTTCTTCCTTATGACCTGTTTGTATAAGTGAATATACACACAAAAAAAAAGGGTACTTATGCTATCATCCATCTCAAGCATCTTGCAAGGTCAAGGATTTTAATTCCTGTTCCTGAGACTGAATCACTGAGAATTGCTCACTAAAGGTGAGTGAAACCTTCACAACAGCTTGAACACTTGTCCCAATGATAAGGAAAATCCTCTTGATAAATTATTTTTATCAGTTGCTTTATTCCTCAAAGTCCATTTCTTATTTGACATATTCATCAAAACATTGACTCAGATTTTTACAAACCTGTGTTTTCTTTTTGATAATTTTAGTTTTCCATTTTGATAATCAAAAGAAGGTCTGCCTTCATCAATCAGCAACCTCACTTAATGGCCACAGGCAACATGTTATTCCGTGTGAAACAATTGCTTACAGGCAAGAGAAGTTAAAACTGCTTAACTCAAGATTTAACATCAGTTAAAATTGAAGCCATCAAAAAGAAACAAGTGTGACGTTGCCTGCAGTACGTTACACTCTCAGTACTGTGCCCATTGGCCAACAGCAACTGGGTGTTTAAACAAGATGCTTATTTTCTTCAGGTTTTCATTATATTAGAATACACTAAATGATACTAATTGACATAATATATATTTCAAGCTCTGCCTATATGGACATTAAAATGCAGTGTACAAAATGCTGAAAAAAATCCATTGAGTTTGTACTCTACAAATATCTTGTCATAGCTAGTTGTAGTAACTTACTAAAACCAAAACTTCAAAGAATGTTAAATGACTGATAAATACACTGCTAGAATAAAACAAATCTCTGCTGGACAAAAGCAGGAGGAATTGTAAACATATCTTTTCTGTAATACAAGGGTGAAAAATACTGATGTTTAGAAAATGCTTAAGATGATACTAGGGGTGAGATTTACTTAAAATTCAAATGCTTAAATTTAGAAGTCTACATGGGGATACCTGTATATAAGGTATGTGTTTAATATCCTTTTATGGTCAATGGAACCATTCTCTGGACTGCATCTAGCTATACAGACCTGGGGGAATTTTAATTTACTTTGCACATCTAAACATTTAGTGCAGTTTGGGATGACTTTGATTGTCCTACTTGGGGTTCAGGTTCACTTACAGAAAGGTATAGGTTACCTTCCAGTCCTGTGTCATATCCTTGGAGGGCACTCAACACCTGTGTGTGGACAATCTGAATTGAACCCTTGAACTTGATTTACTTTAGTGGGTGCTTGGACACTAACTGGGCTAAAGCCACTATCTCTGTAGATAGCTAAATTTGGGATGTGAATCAGAAGCATTCAACGGCTATTACAAAGATTAAGAACAATGATATACACGATAAAACCAGAATGTAGCCCACTTCCAGGCTGGCTTTAAATCTGCTTAAGGTCTTTACGGTAATTTAGCTGACCTGCTTTCCACAATCACCAGTCAACTTAGAGAAGGACGTGTCCAACTTTGGTAGATTTGATTTGTCTTGGTAGGTTTTCAGGGATGCCTACTTCTCCCTCATTCAGTTTAGGAAGGTATGGCAGATAAACTGAACGGCACTTTTTGTTTTAACAATTATATTTCAAAGCGATAGTACACATTAAGCTTCTAAATTAAGCTCATTGTATTCTTTTTATGTATATATAGACATAAATATATGCATACACAAGTGTCCTCATATGTGCCCTCAAATGTCTGTATATATATACGAATACATACAAATATATATGTAAAAGGTAAAAAATATACCTTTGTAAACATGTCGTAATTGCCTCTTCAGCATATAAAACAACACTCCTACCACTTGAAATTAGGCAATAACAGTGTTAATATACATATATCAATCCAAACAGAATACTGTCCTTTCATCACCTGACAATGAAGAATACTCTGGAAATATAGCAAATAGCCACTTATGGGTAGACTATAGTGCTTCCCAGTTGCTAATGCAAATCTTGTGAGCACTTTTAAACAGGAGCAATCTGTGTAACCCCAAAACCTAAACACTTAGCTTGTTTTATAGTGACAGTATCATGTGTGTTATATTTTTCATCCCCTTTTCCCTTACACTGAGGATAACATTTAACACTATAAATTCTTCTATTCATTGTTAGTCCATAGGTTACCCAATGGTCTCCCAGTTTCTGTGGGAGAAGAGAAATTTATGGCCCCGGTATGCTTCTTGTCTTACTTCCCAGCATTTCTCCGAGGTCCCCACAATGTGTCTTTTCCCCTGCTGTCTTAAATCACAGTATTTCCTTGATCTGCAGAAAACCCAAACCAGAACAAAACAGAACTTGGGAGGGACAACTACCTTATTAGGATGATATACTCCCAAATGTTGTAAATGTTGGGTTCAAATTCATTGCATTTGGAGAGGCTCGGAGGCACTTTTTGTTTGGGTTTTTTTGTTGTTGCTGTTTTGTTGTTGGTTTTTGGAGTTTTCGCTTCTGTTTTTGCTCTGTGTATGTGAACCAAAGGGCACTATCTCATTAATGACTTTCTTTCTCTGTGACCATAATTAAGGGTCACTAAGCCTATCCTGCAGTCCCTTGGGCAACAACAGATTTCAAGACAATCTGAAAGGATATGTTAATATCTGATTAAATAGAGGACTTGACCTTCATACAGAGAGGTGTTTTCATGCTCAACTATAGCTATGCTGATACTTTACTGTAATTTACTTATAGAAATACACAGCATTTCAGAGCTTTGAACTCAATAATTAGAGGTGTTTGATCCCTGGAGATGTATAACACACACCCTCTCCCCCCCCTCCCCCCCAAAGGTCATTCACCATTCAGCGTATTTGGAGTTTTGTATACTTAAGCAATTACAACAAACTGTAGTAAGTTCAGGCCACTACCATAAACTGTTTTAAAATTTCAGATACAATCTCATCCTTGCTGATTTAAACAAAAATATAAATAAAAACAAAACAAAATGAACAGGTTGCTAAGCTCGTCATAGCCAAAGTAAAGTATTGCTCTATCCCCTCAGTTTTTGCAAAATGTTGAAGCTGTCACTATTCTCACAGAGAAGACAGACGTATTGTTTTCTCCTACTTTCCAAAACAGTAGAAGAAACTAACCAAAACAAAAACAGCAAAAGAAGCTTTAAAATCTGTTCTCTGTCAGTGAGAACACTATCTATTAGTGACCAAGGAGATTACTTTCTTCTACTGGAGAGTCATGTCCTATAAGTAGTCATTTTTAATCAAGAAAATAGATGCCTCAGATTTTGACAGATGAGGCGCTTTATATTTTTATGCCAGTATTTTTCTTAATATAAAATGATTAGGTACATACACATTGATTTTTGCACCCTGCTATTGTAAAGATTTATGCACATGATTCAAGCACTCCAAGTAGTCTCAATGACTTTGCTAGGAGTACTTAGAATGCATACAATTAAACACACAAGTTCAACCTCCAGGACAGTACTTTGCTTTGTTTCAATCAGCTTTCAACACTGCTGTAGCTTTACTTAAGACTTGGTTCTGTTGCAGGTTTTCTTTTTCTCAAAAAAATTGCTGTACATAAAACTTTTCTATTGCTAAATTACCAATACGTAATCTGCTTTTACATTTCTATATATTTCTTTTATAGTTTTTTTATTTCTTGGAATCATCTTTATTCTTAGTGACACAAAGACAACACAAATTCTAAGTAAGCAACAGCATAAATACATCCCACAGAGACAGTCTTTGACCCTGAGGTTTTAAACCTGGTGACAGAATAAAACTAACTTATTCTGTTTCTTTTTCAAATAGATACCAGATTACACATGGCCAGGTTCCAAATACTCAGCAACTTAATATAGCAGCAAACATGTTTGCCATTTGTAATTAATGGAGTTTACTTTCCTTTAGTAGCAGAGCATATATATTTAAACATGTTCATATAGTCGTATATATATTTATCATTATTTATTCTGTGGAAAACAGTATTGTGGTTTCTGGGTTTCAGTCATACAACCTGAAATGAACTGTTTCAGGAGGTGAGCTTTAATGATTACTAAGCTATAGTAACCTAACTGCAATAGCAAAACAAAATATTGATAGGTACTAAATTTCTCACCCTTACCAGATTTAGGACAAAAAATTTTGTATGCCTTTCCAAATAAGTCACTGAAATTATTAAATTTAATAATTGAAGATTGAATGTTCTGACATTTTCTGAACATTATTCTGTACTGAAGTCACCAGTCACAATCAATGAACTTGAAATATTTATTTAAAGATGTAGATTTTGCAAAGATGAATAAATAAAATCACAGAACAGCTTGACTTTTTGTAGTACGTGACTAAATATTAGGCACTTATTTGCATGGTTGCTAACTAACTGGCCATGCCTTGAAATTTGCTTTTTAGAGGCTTATTGTCACACAACACAATGACGTTAGCCAGTTATCTCAAACACATGGAAGCACAGTGCAGATTCTGTGGAATTAGGGAGGTGTACTAGAAAGAGTGCAAAATAGACTGTTCTATGATTTTTATGTGTTCTAATTATTTATTGAAATGCAGGACTATAATTAAGAAATTGTTGTGAACATTTGATAAAACTATGTATCAGAACTAAAATTTGCAGTGGCTTTTTTGCAGTTATAAGAGAGAGCATCAGTATCTTAACAGACATTTTAAGCCACTGGATAGCAATCACTATGAAGCTGTTTCTGAAACATGTCATATTTCAGTATAGTTCTGGAGTTACTGTGCTTATCCACAGAGAATGTGTGAAAAAAACCCATTCATAATAAAGAGTTTGCTTGCTAAAAGAAAAGGCATTTCTTTGTTGTTTGCAACAAAATTTAATCTTAGATATGTTTCTATGATCCCCTTTAAACCAATAGAAGCATTGCATGCGTTTGTAAGAGCCAACCTTGTGAGAGATTTGAGACTATGGATTTGATTTTGCATTTGTTAATGGTAATACTGCCATGGCATCTGTTGTTGTCAATAGCACATTACCCTTATTAAATTGTCTTCAGAAATAACAAATAATAGGCCTAATCGTACTGCTATCAAAGTCAACATTAAGTCATTACCAACGTAATTATGGGTAGGATTAAGTCTAAAAAAAGAAGAAGCTTTCCTGGCTTTTTCCTTTTTTAAAATGTGTTTGTGTTTAATATAGGAACAGTATTTTCTAAAATAGAGCCAAAAAAGGACCCCTTTTCCTCCCAGATAAACATTAAAAAGGAGGTGTTATAGGTCATCACATATTCCTTGAGAGTGCAAGGAAAACATGACTCTCCAGAGAAATAGAAATACAAAGAGGAAGAAAAGACATCTTTTCCCTGGGTTTAATGATCCAGCTTTAACCAACAGAAAAGATAACAGGAGGGCAGATCACCTCATTAACGTAGTTCAAAATTTTAAAACTTTCTTTCACCACTATGTTTGTATTTTGGGAAGATGCCCAACTCCATTTTCGTCATAAGAAACAAGTAAGAAATATGATTCACGAAGCTCTACTTCTGAAGGAGAGTCATGGTATTACATAAGCTTAGAAAAATAATTAAGAGGAAATCTTGTCCACTGCTCCCTGACCAACAGGGTCCCATGAAATTCCCAGGCATAGCTATCCTTATAATTGGGAAGTTATTCCTTTGTCATCATCTTCTTCTTCTTTTTCTTCTTCTCTTCTTCTTCTTCTTCTTTTTCTTCTTCTCTTCTTCTTCTTCTTCTTCTTCTTCTTCTTCTTCTTTTTCTTCTTTTTCTTCTTCTTCTTCTTCTTCTTCTTCTTCTTCTTCTTCTTCTTCTTCTTCTTCTTCTTCTCCTTCTTCTTTTTCTTCTGTGTAATTTAGGTTTCTTTCATTGAAAATTGATCCATACTTTTTGTCATAGCAGCAGTAAACATCAAGAATAAGTAGTTACTTTGTGAATATCGAAAAACTATTATCACATTTCCCTTTAAGCTTTTCTTCTTTAGGCTAACTAATACCATTGCCATCAATTGTTCCTCATCTGTTCAAATGTTCTACAACTGATGTCCAGCCTGTTATTCATTCAGCTGCATTTACAGGGAACAAAAGTGTGGAATTTTGCATATATTTTTACTGAATTGCCTTTTAATCTTTGTTTCCAGTCTTTTTCTTACATCTGTCAAGGCTTCTTTGCATTACAGTCCTGTCCTCCAGCATCGCTACTGTCCTTCTTAGTCTGCCTTTACCTAGAAATTTAGCACAACAGAAAGGAAGTCAGAGATAAAGCCAGCAAAATGAGATCCAAGATAGATCCTTGAGTAGCATCACTTAATACATACTTTCAGTTTTATAGTGAGTGGTTAACAACTCTTCCCTGTTTCCCTCAGTTGCTTACAAGGCTTAACCCAGAATAAATCTGAAATCCAAAGTATGTGACAACTGTTTCTTCTTTGCCTAAAAGATTTGTTGCCTTGTCCTGAAAGGAAATTAAATTAACTTGGCATAATTTGTTCTTGACAAATTATGTTGATATTACTTATCTCCTTGGTGTTTCTATATAGTAAAAATTATTTTCCCAGTTGTCTGAAAAAAAGGTTTTTTATCTGAAATTTCGAGTGTAATGGGCTATGACAGGTGTCCCCAAACCTTGTTACTCTTCAGTGTTCTCATTGCCTTATTGTTTTATACTAATTACCACTAATGACAAATACAAAGTAAAGCAAATACAAATACAAATACAAAGTAAAATCTGTGCTCAACTCATGGACCATTTAACATCATCTTATAACAATCTTATATACACTTTTTGTGCTATACTTTTCCTAAAAACATGCAGTGTTTTTTAGGAAAAGCTCCTTATTTTTCTGTTGTATAACACATACTATATGAGGATGCAGAGATTTGAAGTTACTTGCTTAACTGTTTGGAATTTATCACTGGTCATATATCATCCTGTCATATGAAGGATGGGGATTCATCTCACCTAATTACAGAATTTTTAAAATGTGGCAGCCAGGCTCCCTCTATAGGCACTGGAGAGAGAGAGAGGCACCTCTCAAGAGATTCCACACTTTCAGATTTACGCCTCAATTGCTCTTCTCCACTGACCAGAGAAGCAATTTTTATATGATATTTGATGAAAAGGTCAGAGAAATGAATGTCAAGATGTAATGTGAAAGGTAGTACTTATCCCAGCTGATACAAGATCTAACTATTGGTTAGAACTAGAAATACCATTTAGGCTTCCTAGCCTTCATGTGTCATTTTGAGGCAACTTGTAAGGCTTCATCAGGTTTCATTAAATTCATAAAAATATCCTTTAACATGATAAAAATGCAGATATTCTTGAAATAAAATGCAGATAATATTTTTTGACAATTCCTTAGGAAAATCAGATGTGGAGTCAATTTTTAAAATACTCAGAAGACAGAAAATCTCACTATTTATTGTAACTGCATGTGTATTTTATGTACCCTGCGTTGGAAATTTGCAATTCAAATTTTTATGCCCATTCATGTGTTTGCCTTTTACAAGATCTGTCCCTACTCAAAAGAACTTTGACCTTGAAATGGCAATATTAGTAAACCACAAGGACTTAAATATACATTTTTTATACATCACTTCTAAAAGATTTGTCTATGTTCCTTACAGGGCTTCACAGTTATTTCATTGCTTTGGAATGAAGGACTAAAATACCCTTCATCTTCTCCGTGGCACCATTCATTTGTGTTCAGTAATAATCTGAAGCAGGGAATCATGCAGAATACTCTTAATCATGACTTGTAATTGTCTCCAACACGCTGTCATATTGCATTCCAGAAACTAAACAAGAACAGAGAAATACTGTTCATAGTGTTGTTCATATGGGATGAGAAATGGGATTTCCTTTTGAGTGTTGGTACAACACAGCTGTTTACAGTGTAATTTGATAGGGCTGCCAGGGTTGGAAATACAAGCAATTCTGTTAAAATGAATGTTGTAGGACCATGTTTTAAAATAACAGTATAGTGTATTTTGGATCTACTGCTGTAGAAATCCCTTTCCTAGAGGGGAATGTGGGAGTCTTGAAATGCCCACTAGAGTTTAATTCAAGATCCCCTTGTGATGCTGTGCCAGACTCCTGTGTTCCTGTTCCTTGATGCATTTAGTTTTGTAAAACTTGCACTATATTATTAATAAGTTATATAAAGTAAGAAACAGAGGAGAAAAGATATTAAAACATTTATGCCACATGAAACTTACACATTAAGTAGATGGAAGTATCAGAGAGTTCTGCTTACAGTGATTTTTTAAGGTTTTCCCACTAGAAGAAGTTTGAGAGAAATCTTCTAACAAGTAGTCCTGTAGTTAGTTAAATAAGTTTTGTGGTAGCTTCAGTTATCTGCTTTCCACTAGTTTTTGGATTATTTACCAGACTGTAGCTTTCATGTTACTTAGAGAATACAAATAGAAATGTCAACCAAGTATCTGATAGACATAATACTGGTTTTTGAAACTTGTAATAGAAAATGTTTAAACTATAGTCTTCAGAGTAAACTTAGATAGACTTCATTCGGTTTTACCAATTCTTTGTTAAAACTTGAGCCAAAATTAGTATGAAGGAAAACAATCCCTTTGGTATGTATTGTTGCAGGTAACTGCTTTGGACATTTTAGTTTACACATGTTTAGTAAGGACCTGATTCTTTTGTTGTGTAGTTGTTTCCACCTGTGTGAAGCAGATATCAACTGCTATCACTCTGACTAGGAAGTACTTTGCACAAGAGGCACACCATGTGTGTGGAAAGCAGGCATATATTACTGGTATGAGGTCTGTCGAATTAAGGGAAACAACTCCTGGAATAAGCAACTATCAGCTATGGCTAAAGCTGTCAAAATGTACTTCAGTCTGACTTCATGTTTCTTTCTGTGCAGATTTACATTTACTTTGCATCACTATATCTGTGTATGTCAGCCTGAGAGTATAAGCAAGTCTGGACTACATTTTTACAAGTGGTGCTACTAAAGAAGACATAATCCATCACAGGAATGTATTAACTATTTTCCCTTCAGAGACTTTTTGACCCAGTTTTGTAACCTTTATTCATAATCTTAAAGAGATCTTTGCCTTTATACAGAGCAAAGAATCAGAGATAGCTATTTATTTTGGCCCAACAAAAGATTAACTTTGCCTCTAAAATTACTTTCCTTCTTTACTTAACTTTTTTCAGAAGGAATATTAATTGAAGGAAATTACAAAAAAATAATTACTGATTTACTGATCTTAAATTCAGGCTGATACCTTGAAGGATTGCAATATCTTGTAACCAACAGATTCCAGAATTTGACTTGGAAAGCTGGTACCTGAACAAAAGTATGGTTCTTCTTCTTGCTAGAAAGGAAAAAATATTATACTTTAGCTAGACAACTATTTTACCAGTAGTGTAAACAATTTACTACCATGTATTTCATATCTATGACTTCTAGGTTATCTTTAAAAGCATCTACAATTCAGCAATCATAAGTTTTGTCTCCATGTGTCGTAATAAAACAAAAAGTTCACCTTAGGTAATGGCTACTCTCCCCCTGTTTTTCTAGAGGCCATCTGAAGACAGTGCTTATCTGAACATCTCTTTTCAAGGAAGAGTACTTTTAAAAGGCTGGACTTACCTATGACATTGAGCATACAAAAACATGGAGTTCTAATACACAGAAGAGCAAAGAAAAAATATCAGCTAAATCAGAGTACAGCCAACGTTTACTTATTTAAAAGCACTAACTCTTCTGTGTGAAAAAATGGTGAAACGTATCAAACTCAAGGGCTTTTAAGGTTTATGAAAGGGAAGAGCATATTACAGTAATTATATGAAAAAAAGGTTAGGACACCATTAACATCTCACTCCATAATTTTGTTGGATTTTTTTTTTTTTTTTCAGTAAAGAATTTTTCCATTTCGTATTTGAGAAGCGAGGAGATGGAAAGAGTCAGTTTATGATAAAGGCTCTAAGAGAAGGACAGTGAGTTATAATTCATTAGGAATATAAAAACTGTTCAGGCTTGCAACAGGATGATTCTATAACCAAGAAGTACTTTTGCCTGAATGCTCTCTCCTAAACAGCTCATATGGTGTGAAGGAGAGCGACTTTTTTTGCTGGTCATCTTTGCAGGCTTTTAGGAGAAATGCTGAAGCAAAGCTCATTCCAACCATTTGACAGTGTCTAGGAGCTCATTCGCAATACTTTTCATTTCATAAGTCTTTCCAGCCCGCAGATAGCTTGATTATTTTTCAGCAACATTATTCCTTACAGTTTTCACTGCAGCTGTGGGTCAGGAATCTTTACTGCCTGCATACTTCATAACACTAGAATAAATAAATTCTCTGACTTCTTTTTTTCCACCTTACAAAAATAAACTTTAAATACACACTTCTTATTGGGGCCTGTTTCCATGGACTATTTTGACTATCAAACCTTACCGATTTTAAAAATGTTTTTAAAAAAGTCAGAAGTTTGGAATATAAAAGGAGTGGCAAGGACTTCCTAATTTTGCTGAAATAAATAAAGGAATCGATCTGTTTTTAAGAAGAGACCAATGTTACAGGTCTGCATATGTTTGTGTTTACAATCAAATCTGTGCATAATTATCAGTTCCATTGAAATAATTGATGCTATCCAAGATCATGATAGAGACCTGAGTTGAGACAACAGTTACAGAAAGTTGGAAACAGGAAGTTTGAAGAACTATTGGCTAAGTCATTTAAACAAAACTATGAAATACATTGGTTGATCTAAGTAGATACGGTATATAAGTAAAAGTTTTTCTTATTACTGTGGAAATAATAATAAAATGAAACATTTTAGAATGGACTAAAGTCCTTTAAGATTTTCTCATACTGATTTTTTTAATTAGATTCTTATGTTTAATAGATAAAACTAGGTATACAAACAAGGAACAAAATCCTTCAAAATCCTTTCTCATACCCTTAATAATCAGGTTGCCTTACTCCAAACAATTGTTACTAGTCTTAAATCTAAATAGCTGCTTACTTTCATATCCTTATATGCATTATAGATATTGTTTCTTATAATTATTTGTAAATGCAAAATATACAAACATAAGGAAAAAACATGAAAATTATAATAGTGATTTGTTCCTTCCCTTAAAAAAAAAAAAAAGAGAGAGACAGAGATATTGGAGATATTCAAAAACAGGGATATTGGACAAGATGACCTCTAGAGGTCCCTTCCAACCTCAACAAGTCTGTGATTTTGTGATTCTTTTAGGAAATCTTCTAATTTTTATACAAATGTATCATTTCAGAAGTAAACCCACTACATCCATTTGAACATATTAAAATGACAACATCTGATTGTTTTTGGTTTGTTTTTCCAGATCTGCCAGAGTTGTGGACTATAGGTTTATGAACTATACCATGATCAAAGACAAAAGTTTGGTCTGGATTTAAGGGCAAGAATGTAACTCCACAGATAAAACTATCTAAGTTTCCACATGCTGTGAGAATTAAAATTCAAGCTTTATTTTTTGCCTTCATTATTTCTTTTTAAACATTGATTATTGCCTCAGCTAACACAGCTCTTTGATGCAGAATGTTTTGCTATAGGCTAAGTGTAGTAATTTGCATCATACTTTCAAGCTCAAAACGCTTCCTTTTTATTATAATAAGGAATGTTTTTGTAATTTTTAAAATATATAGCAAACATTTATTTTGGTGAAGTTTTCACAAGATATATCTAATTAGGACAAAGAGAAATCAAATATTCAAAAAAAGATTTTTTTTTTTTTTTCCAGATAGAACACTCAAAATCTTTTACTTATTTTCCTAAGACTTTCCTGTGAAATTTTATTCCAATTTGCTCCTCTTTCTCTGTCCTCTAGTACCCCATGTGTTCCATGAGACAAATCGATTTTATTAGAAAGAGGACATGTGAAATGGATCTCAAATAAAAAAATCTTTCTTCATCCAGAAACTTTTGTAAGGTAAAACTAACTAAATAAATATCATGTGTGTTTATTAATACAACACATTTTTATATCATTATTTGTAATTTCATCAGAGAGATAGAAAATAGCCTGATCACATATAAGAAATGCAGTATAATATGGGGTCTTTATTTTTTTCTATATTTTATTTTACCTACTTAGATTTTGCCTGTGTTTTCTTCAATGTATAAAATCAGACTATATTTCTGAGTCAGTGGTTCTCTTCTTTTTCCTCTATCTACCTGTCTTTTCCTTCTTACATCATCGTTCTTTGTCTGCGTCTATCTAGTTTTTAAAACTAAATGATTCTTTACCCTTCAACAAGTGACAGGGGCATGTGAAACACTAACAATATCCTCTGTCATTGTAGAAGAAAGCAAGCAAGCAAGAAAAGGGAAATATAGCTATGATATTGCTTTCTTTCTTCAACACCTGTAAAAGAATATAGAAAATTAAACATCCATGATATTTATTTATTTCTGTAGTGTTCCAACACCTGTAATAGGTCTACAGTATTAGATCTACAGCTGTTTCCTCCTTTTCCTTTCCACAAGACTCTAACACATTTTGTCTCATTAATTTAACACAGTAGCCAACTTCTGAATACTCAGGGCTTAGTTTTACCTGTTTTTAAACATTTTCCTAAAGAGGTGCCTGGTGCTGATATACATTTTAGATCAACTAACTGCGGCATCTCTGCTTACGACTGTAGGGCCGAAGTCATGGTGTGTGTAAAGCCTGAGCAACTATGTTTGCGACTGAATGTAGGGAAGAGTTGAAAAGGTGAAATTCTATCTCCAAATTAGGCTTAAAGTGTGAGTCTATAATACAGCAGTGCTTTCATCCATTCAACCCTCTCACCCTTACAAATCCCCTGTTGTTATTCTGGCATGTGAATTGTGCACAAAGCCTACCCTCCATTACATTACAGATCCCAAATTAAGCTCACATGACCTGAAGAGATGCGAGTCATCTCTTTGCACCAAGCAATGAAGTTCAAGCCACCCATGTACAATCTAATTATTCAGGATGTACAGGGCAACTCATCTGAATAAGGACATCTGTTGAGAGACGGATTTTACTGAACAGGACTATTTGATTATCTCTCTGGACTGAAATCTTTCTAACTAAAAAATAGAATATCTAAGGACCTAACTATAATATCAATAATCATTTGATTAGTTTAGTCAGCTTTAGCATTGCTCTTTTTTGCATTCAAATTATATTTTAACCTACTGCATATTCTGTATGAACCATTTTTTAACTTCCTAATTCCTCTTAAGGACATGTTGGACACTGGAAAAAATTACAGAAATACAAGTGACAATAAGTACATGTGCATGTATGGAACTACTTGCATAAAGGACAAGAAGCATATTATCCACAGCATCTCAGTGATGATTTGGACATCAAAAATAAAGTTGACCTGATTTTCACAGAAGATTTTACAAGGAGGTGGCTATTTTTAAAAGACAGTAGGACCAATACTTGTGCTACTTGTGCTATAAGCATAAATAAAACAGGTTTTCACACATCAATAAAGCAAAAAAAGCACAAGACTCACTTATTAACACTGTTCAGCAACAGGAGCAGAAAATCTAGTATTTGAGCTTTTCTTTCTTGCCTGTGTTTTCCACAGGCACCTCAAAAACTCATGCACAAGAAATGAACCCACCCTCACCTTAGTTTCCCAGCTACTGAGGTTTTTGAGCATGAGACCATAAGGTAGGATCTCTAGCCACAGAATGCTGACAGTACCAGCAGAAGAGATAATAAATAAAATTTTCTGCTTACAAAAACCAGTGCAAAGCCATTTTGTTGTGCAGGTGAGTGGGATTTAAAAGTCATCCAGACATACCTATTTAAAAGGTATGATCTAAAGATATGATCTAAAAGACAAATTATGTACAATGGCCTAGGCAGGAAAGTAACTTATTAGTATATGTTGTGTTGGCTTTTTTCCCATAATTTTACTTATTTTAAATAAGTAACATGTGAACCTTTTTTAAAAGATCCATAACCTAAAGAATATGAATGTGAACTTCAGATGAATTACAATAATGAAAACAACAGAAACTATTTTAAAATGGTTTCTAAACTCTCAGGAAACATAGTTAATTACTACTGTTTTCTAATTACAATTAGCAAATTTGTGTACTCAGGCCTACACTATTAATTCATATGAATAATCTTTAGACTGTTCACTTGAAACACTGCCTGAATTTCCTTTGAGTGAAGAGTAGGTTAATTTAGAATCATTCAGGAATTCCTCAGATAAGTTGCTTGTTCATATTTTAATGTCCATACATCTCTAATTTCCAGTGACATCTTACAAGCTACAGTACACTTGACAGTGAGCCAACACAATAACCCTCTTGAAGATTTCCAAGATATATTCTGTAGCCAGAAACTTTATCTCAGTAATTCATACATAGAAGAATTTACGTACCATGAAAATGAACACAAGTTCAGCTGAAATAAAATGTTAAACAATCTGCAGAAGAGATGTGTAATTTCAATGTTTCTATTGTTATTCAACAAAATAAAATATGTACTTAGTGACAAATGTGCAAGATTTGAAAAGATTTAAAAATAGCAATTTGGTTTTGGTTTCTTTTCATGGTTTTTGAGAAGGAAAGGGAGGTCTATGTTGACTGGAGAAAGGCAAATGTCATATTCTTCTTCAAAAAAAGCCAAAAAGTCAACCCCTGCAACTACAGGATGGTCAGCCTCATTTCAGTTCCTGGGAAAATCACGGAATGAGTCCTTTTGGAGCACATTTCTGGGCACATGAAGTTAAACGTGATTGGAAGTCACCAGCATGGATTTACAGAGAGTAAATTGTGCTTAACCAACCTGGTTGCTTCTGTGATAAAATGTCCAGATTTGTGAATATGGGGACAGTAGTGGATGTTATTTGCATAGACTTTAGCAAGATTTTGACACTGTCATCCATGATATTGAAGTTGGGTTGTCACAGTCTGCGTGGCTAGACAACCAGATGGATCACATATGTTTGGATGATGGGGCTTAGAAGATGGTTAATGGGTTATACTTTACCTGGATGTCTGTGACAAGTGGACTACCATAAGGGTCTGCACCAGGACATTTCCTCTTTAACATCTCTATCAATGATGAGCAGGAGGTCTCATCAACTTTGCAGATGATGCCAAATTAGGGGTACCAGTCAATACACTCAAGGACAGAGCTCCCAACAGGCTGAAAAAATAGGCTACCAGGAACATTATGAAACTCAGCAGGGAAAAATACCGAGCTCTCCAAATTCCAAGAAACTTTTCCCACTACAGGGTAGAGAGCACCCCTGAAACAATGATGTCTGGGGAAGGAGAGGCCATGAAGCAGCTCTGTGGGAAAGGCCCTGGGGTAGAGGTGGGTAGCAAGATGAACGTGAGCCCATGGTGTGTGTGCTGGCATTAAAGGCAGCCAACAACCTCCTGGGCTGTATGAACAGTGGCATAGCCTGTGATTGACGGAATGGCTTGATTCCCTCTATGTGGCACTCATCAGACAACATGTAGATACTGCATACAGTTTTTCCCATTTTTTTCTGACAAGAAAGACATGGAAAAACTGGAGGGACCTCAGCAGAGGCCCTCCAAGGTGGTGGGCCTGGAGCGCTTGCACTGTAAGAAGAGACTGATGCAGCTTGGCTGGGTCACCCCAGAGAACGGACAGCTTCAGTATACCTAACAGACCCCACAGATGACACGAGGGTCATCAAGGAGAGGGAGCCAGGCTCCTCACAGAAGTTCAGGGAGTGAGGGCAAGAAAAAACAGGTGTACAGTGAGTCATGAGAGTTTGACACTGGATATAAGTACAAACTTCTTCCTTGTGAGAACAGTGAGGTAGTGGAGCAGGTTGCTCTGAAAGCTGAACTATCTCTGTCCTTGGAGGATTTAAAGTCACAATTGGACCATGAACAGCCTGGTCTTACCCCAAAGCTGGCCCTCCTTTGGGCTGCGGGGTGGCGTAGAGTTCTCCTGAAGTCCCTGCCAGCCTCATTTACCTTTGGGACCATAGAAAAAAAAGGCATGCATTGGAATTATACTGTGATCCTGTATGTAAGATAAAGAAAAATGACATGGAACCACAAAGTCACTGGAGATTAAAGACAGAATAAATAAGACTGGGAATAGGGTAAATGACATGCATAAATGGTTATTTTCATAGCATTAGAGAGAGAGAAAGAAATGAATACAGATAATTACATTGAGAATTTTGCAATATATATGAAGTACTCAGCACTCACCCAAAGAAATACTGCATATTTTCTAGTATAAAATGTTCTCTGTGATTGCAGAAAATTATGTTCCTTTCAATTTCAGTTGAAAGTTATGCATTGTACTCCCATATGGAGATGTGCCCAGTGTTGAAGGCGTTGTAAGAGTATATGATTTCTAAAAAATATTATTCTGTTTTATCTGGCATAGGTGCTTAACTTAAATTGGTTTTCCTCTGTCCTTTTTACTTATCTAATTTTTGCAACTGAAATTTGAGCTACAGGACTGTTTGAAGACCAGTGGACCACAGCAGATTTGGCCCTTTAAAAAAACCAGTATTTTATTGCATAAGAACTGGTGTCATTTTAACATGGAGGGGAAAATAACTTGGCAGGATACTGAGATTGATTGATCCTGGAAAGCTTTTGGGTTTTCTTGTGAACAGTTGGATTGGTAACACAGACAGATGGATTGTTACTGCAAAGAGTTGGTGTGTTGCTAGGGAGAGTTGGAATGGTATGCCGGACAGGTGTCAAATTTGTGAACTGGTGTTCAGAATAGATGTTGCATTATCTACATATGTATATATACATAGATATGGACAATGGGCATGTATATATCTATGTCCATTGCTAACTTAGCACTTATCGCTGTAATCAGACCCACATTTTCATTACATCCAGAATGTAAAGGCCACATTACTAATGGCACCTTATGACAAAAAGCAGGACAGACAGAATTCAGAAGATGAAATTGTGTATGCAGACCGGGAACTGCACCAATTCCAGTATGTGCTGAAACCCCTCAACTCTTATTATGATGTCTTAATTATCATTTAAGGTAGTATAGCTCTCATGCTGCATGTGAATTGACTTCACTATGATAGAGCTCGACAGCCAAGGCACAAAGAATAACTATTGCATTCTATGTAGCACTACAAAAGGCAGATTTTGGCTGAAGGTGGCAATTGCTCTATGATAATGAGAAATGAAGACAAATTTTAAAACACCTTCCCCCCCACACACACACCTTCCTTCTGGGCTAACTTCACTCCTGGCTTCTCTGCCTCCTCCCCTCCAGTGGCACAGGGAGATGGGGAATAGGGGTTGCAGTCACTTTATCACATGTTGTCTCTGACGCTCATTCCTCCTCAAGAGGAGGACTCCTCACACTCTTCCTCTGCTCTAGCTTGTGGTCCCTCCCATGGGAGACAGTTGTCCATTAACTTCTCCAACGTGGGTCCTTCCCACAGGCTACAGTTCTTCATAACCTGCTCCAACATGGATCCTTTCCACAGGGTATAGCTCTTCAGGAGCAGAATGCTCCAGCATGGGTACCCCACAGGGTCACAAGTCCTGCCAGCAGACCTGCTCCAGTGTAGGCTCCTCTCCATGGGGTCCCAGGTCCTGCCAGAAGCCTGCTCCAGTGTGGGCTCTCCACAGAGTCACAGCTTCCTTTGGGCACATCCACCTGCTCCAGTGTGGGGTCCTCCATGGGCTGCAGGTGGATATCTGCTCCACCGTGGACCTCCATGGGCTGTATGGGGACAGCCTGCTTCACCATGGTCTTCACCACACACTGCAGGGGAATCTCTGTTCTGGCACCTAGAGCAGCTCCTCCCGCTCCTTCTTCATGGACCTTGGTGGCTGCGGAGTTGGTCCTCTCACATATTCTCACTCCTCTTTCCTGGCTGCTGTTGCACAGCAGATTTTTACCCCTTCTTAAACATGTTATCAGAGAGGCGCTAACACCATCGCTGATGGGCTCCAGCTCTGGCTACTGGCAGGTCTGTCCTGGAGCTGGCTGGCACTGGCTCTGTCAGACACAGGGGAAGCTTCTAGCAGCTTCTCACAGAAGGCACCCCTGCAGCCCCGCCATTACCAAAACCTTGCCATGCAAACCCAATATAGCAATTTCTAACAATTCATTAATTAAAAAAAAAAAAAATCTGTTTAATAGCCACACTTACTTTTTTCCTAGCCTATCATAACACTATCTAAACAAAGAATAATTCAGTAATTCTATCTGTAACTAATCATCCCTCAACACTACATCTAGATTATGTCATTATAACTCTAGTGTTCAGTAGTTGTCCTCTCACAAAATACAGATGTTGATTTCTGTGTATTAAAGGACATTGCATGTTTAAATATTCACATAATGATAGGGTAAAATGGCCCACGTAACCATACAATGTGCCAGATGATGTACTTTTACAGAAAAAATAATGTCTCTTGCTTTTCTACCAGTTTACAGAATATGTTGAATTTTCAGAGACTTTTCCTGCCTTTTATTTAAAAGCTTTTGGTTTTTTTTAGTATTCTTAATCTTAGACTGTTGTGTCAGATATCATATTAAGCCACAAGAAGAGGTCAATCTAGAATACTTGTTAGGTTATTATACTGCATTATCCTCACTGCCCCTGACTGACTTTACAGAAAACCTGTAAAT
The DNA here is from genome assembly GCA_013400535.1 of Scopus umbretta. Taxonomy (NCBI): domain Eukaryota; kingdom Metazoa; phylum Chordata; class Aves; order Pelecaniformes; family Scopidae; genus Scopus; species Scopus umbretta. The sequence continues at coordinate 16,912 of VZTL01033957.1, read as the reverse complement.
TTACATGCTTCATTAAGTATAATGGATTCTAACTTTTTAGACTATTCTGTGCACTCAGCCTTAAAAATAGCAGCAAATGCACCAGTTGCACTGAAAAAAAAAAAAACCAAAAAAACCAAACCAAACCAACAGTGTTTGATTGTTCATATGAATCAGTTATTTTTCTATGTATTGAAGAAATAATGAGAACAGAATAGCACCGGTTCATTCCAGAAAAAGCCATGATGCCATATACATATATATATACATGTCATGAAGTCATAGCAGTAGGAAATTGACAAGTTACCTATTTTTTTCCCCTAATAGTATAGGATCTTTTCTTGTAAAGTATTTGAGCTAATGTATGAAAGCAATCTATACTAAAAGAAACTTTCCAGAAGTACCCAAAGGCACTGAAGGACAAATTTCCGATTGATTTAATAGGTTTTTTTAGCTTTATTTTGGAAATTTCCATCAAATGCAAGAGGAGTGTAGTTTTAAGCCATTTAGACAGTTACTGTCTTTACTACTATTAGAAAAGTGTTGAGTAATTAGTCTCTGTATATGCAAGCTACAAAGTATTGTTACACTTTCCTACAGTCCGTACTGAAATGGTATGGTAAGTTCTTTAGCCATTTTATCACAAAATTTAATATTAGAAGCATATTCAGTGGACTTATCCATCTACACAGACAGAAAAAAGAAGTTCAAGAAAAAAGTTCATAGGACAAATGTGCTTCATGTGCCTTCTATAAGCACAATATGTTTCAGCAACATGATCAATATTTTTCTCAATATACATTTTATCAGTGTAGGAAAGAAGTAATAGAAAAGATTTCATAAAGGATTTTTTATTTTAAAAAAGTGAAAATACTGATGCCCATATTATGTCATTTCTTGCAGCTGTTGAGGAAGAGATCTGCAGATTTTGGATTTGGACCAAAGGAAAAAAAATCTTCTAAGAACAGACCAAAATTTGTTCCTTCTTATTTGGCTACCCTTTAAAGAGAGTGAGCAGAGTCACTGTATAGAAGAAAATAGAAACAGATGGAAAATCACTCTCAGAAACCATTTACCCAGTTTCTAGTGGATTCCCATCTGCCCTAAGTTCTTTTACCTTGTTATAACAAACAGGGAACAGAACAGAAAATCAAAACCGAAAAAGCTCTCAGAAAGTTGACTTTGAAAACTGCCATGAAATGAGTCAGTCATTTCTATTCATCTAACCAAAACCAAATTTGTTATTGTCAGTTCTTCCCAATCCATGACACACAGGCTGCAGTTCTTGAGATTTCAGTTATTTCCAGCTTTTTCATGGCTACAGATTTCCTTTCCACTTTTTCCTTTTTTTCTAGGAGATATTTCAATAATTATGCCTATCAGGTTCAGTCTTCTTAGTGACTCAGAAATGTCACAGCATTAGCTATGGACAAGAAGAAAAAAATATATGTTGGTGTGAATACACTAGAATACCACGACAATCACATTTAATTTTGCTGCTTGTATTCTGTGTGATTATGAGAAGCTGGCACTTAACTAAGTTGCAGTATGAGCTACTCACAGATCCAAATCTTCTGTTGCCGAAATAAGAGCTGCTGCTGAAAGTAGGTCATACAGGAATTAATATGGGTCTGGAAATATGTTATTTTTGAACAATAGACATAAAGTGATAGTTCTGTCGTTCCAGGACTGGTTCTGGTGTTGCTGAAATATTGTTTCACTGACTGACCCTTTCTGATTTGCATGCCAGCATTTATGGTGATACTGTGTAGAAATACCATAACAAACAGCCCTTCCTGTAGTGTGTTGATGACTAAGGGACTGGAGCATCTGGCATATAAGGAGAGGCTGAGAGATCTGGGACAGCTCAGCATGGAGAAGAGAAGGCTCAGGAGGATCTTACCCATGTGTATAAATACCCCATTGGGGGAGTAAGGAAGACAGAACTAGGCTCTTCTCATCGGTGCTCAGTGACAGGTCGAGAGGCAATGGAAACAAACTGAGAAACAGAAGATTCTGTCTGAGTGTCAGAAAACACTTTATGGGTGAACACCAGAACAAGCTGTCTAGAGAAGTGGAGCCTCCATCCAGGCTGATAGCCAAAACTTGACTGGACACAGCCCTGAGCAACCTGCCCTATCTGACTTTGCTCTGAGTATAGAGTTGGACTAGAAGATCTCTAGAGGCGCCTCCAGCCTCAGCCATCCTGTGATCCTGTGTGCCATTCTGCATTCAAGGTATAAAATAGAGAAGGGAAACACCCTAGCTGTAAGCCAAACTGACATTTCAAACCCCTTTTGCAGGATGGGCTTAAACAGTCATTTTATGAACATCCAGCAACTTTGTAAAACAACAACAAAAAAAATCACTGTTAAATCAGCTGAATTAAATTATCTTATTTCCCACTGAATCAGTTAAAAATAAACATGGAGCCCCTGCAAGGTCTTTCAGAATTTCAGAAACACCTTTGTAAGTTAAAATTGCATTGGTCATTGATTTTTAACATAAAATGACTATTTAACTCTATTAGGCAATTAAAGGAAAAGTTTATTTCCCAGACCATAATGTGCTGGACAGAACAATGTTCTGCATGCCCTCTTAATTGCAAACATTGGTTAAGAATATCATAGTATTTTATTCTGGTGGATGCAAGAGATTAATACTCAGCATAGTACATAGCATTTGAAGTATTTTGATCAGGAAAAAGAGTAAAGCTTGCAATATAGGCAGTGTATTTTCTGAGACCTATGCAATTTCATGCCAAAAGTTCGGAGAGGATAGTAAAAAGGGCATGGAAGAGAAAAGCAATCCACATTCAAGAGCAGAAGGGAAGAAATGCAGTGTCTATACAGAACTACAGCAGAATGAGGCCATACGTACAATCTATGACTCAACCATTCCCCTATTTCTGGAGAGTAGTACTATGCTAATGTCACAAAACTTTTGTTCTAGCCGATGTACTACTATATACTATTACCCCATGGAGCATTAGACCAATGATCTGGATCATTTAGGATCATTCAGGATAGAACATCATTTTGAGACAATAGTGTTATTAGCAACATGATCACATAATGTTCTCCTGCTACAATATCTTTTCAAGAATGGAGGTATTGTTACGCTTTCAAGTGTATTCCTGTTGTGTTTTAAAATTTCTGCCTGATGTACTGTATGTTAGGACTATTTTTGATGGGAGAAAACTTAAATTGTCTGTTTCACATATAGTGTTGGCTTTGTGTAAAAATAGCTATTTATAACCTCTACTGTGTTTCTAATGGCAGAACTATGTGGAGTTGGCTGCAAATTACATTACATTTTTCATTTATCCTGACAGTATTTTAAAGGCTGCATTTGACATGAATGATCAGAATTTGTATTTAAGATATTTCATTTTCATCATAGCTTTTTACAGGAATAGATGACAATGTCACCAGTGTTAGTTGCTTCCTGGAAACAGCATTATTTAGCATTTCTGGTTGACAGCCTTGTTTTTTACTTCAGTAGAATTAGTTATCACATTTAACAATTATCCCTATTACAAGTTATATTCAGATCAGGTATACATGATGGAATTGGAGGATCTCACCTGTAAAGAGACATCTTGTTATTAAACTCAAAATTTACATAGAGTAGCTGTACAGTACAGAAAAATATGTATCATCCAAAAGAGCGATTTATACTGCTTAGAAGCACCAAACAGCTGCTTAGCTAAAAGCTTGACTCAAAACCCTCTGAAACAAATGGGAAGATTTTCATTTATTTCACTTATTTTTGGATCAGGCCCAAAAATGCAGATTTTAGCTGAGAGAGACCAAGCATTCATTAAACTGGATATTATTTTATCAGGGAAAAGAAGATGCCCAATGGAAAACAGCTTCTCAATAAGGGAAAAGAAAACACAATCCAAACAAAAACTTGTCACTGTGTTTTTTTAATCATATTTTACACTGCATGTAGCAAATAAGCTAGTGTAATTATTTAATGCTGTAGTTTAAATGACTTATACAAAACTTGCCAGAAAACAATAATTTCACTTACAAAATTCAGCAACCATGAGTTTTTACAACATTTCAGGGGAAAAAAAATGACTGAAATAACACCATTTTATAAAAGATAAATCTCCCTTTTACATTATTTTTCATAAATTACTTAATTTACCATTAAAAATATCTACTCTGTACTGGAACTGGAACTGAAAAATTTTTGTTTACACACTTAATGAGGGGAAAGAAAAGAATATGTGAGTTATAGTTGCAATGGTATCATTTTTAGTTTGTCCCTTTCATCACACACTCACATACACATACTCATAATTTGCCAGACACAAACTGTATTCTCAAAAGAAGGTAGGAAAATTCTACTCTTGTTTGTACTTAATCTTGCTTGCTCAGTAAATTACTGATAGCAAAAATGAGCAATCAATACCAAGAAGCTTATAGATTTTTTTTTTTAAGAAAAAAGTTCCATACACTAGTATTCTTAACTACCATTCAGAATATTTCACAGCTCTCCAAATTCTTATTTCTACTTGATCTTTGACTTGGCTGATCTGTAAATTTGTCCAAGTTCATTGTCCTGTTATGGTTATGTCCAGAGTATAATCTGCTACATGGAGCTTTTTGAAACTTGAGTGAACTGAATGCTAGTTTAGATAGCAAAAACATTCAACTCATGACATTCGACCCCTGCTAAGAATAAAGAAAATCTGAGTGTGGAGCTTCACACTGCCATACAGCTGGACTATTTTTTTGTAATGATGTAATTTAAGATGAACATGTTTCTCTCTGAGCAGCAGCTAACGACACACATATTCTTTCACTAAAATCTTACTTACGCTGTTATGGCAGACAGCAGTCACTAGAGTACAGAAAGGCACAGAAACGGGGGATGCTCTTCCCTGCCTTCCCTTGGGTTCTCCTTTCAACAAAGAAGAGGATGAAGAGGGAGCTTCATGATGGTGTGACTCTTTACAAGCACAGCTGTTTGCAGAAAATCACCAGTTCATGCTCCATTGGTCACTAGCAAAAACATTATGCTTTATACTTGAAATTTAGTTTGTCTTCCAAATTTTTCAACTAGTCTGTAACATTTGTACTTCTCTTGAGAATTATATGGATTAAAATAGTAGTAAAAGATCAGAATTGTCAAAGCCAATCTTTTTGGTTTTTTTTCCGGAGATAACCATGTTCCAAGAAAGCTTACATATGAGAAAGTTAGAACTTCTATTTGAAGCCAGAGATTCGATTCGCTTCACTAGCTTCACTTCACTTCACTTCACTTCACTTCACTTCACTTCACTTCACTTCACTATATCCCAGTGGTCATGGTAGTGATTTGTGACAGTTCTTGGTTGGAATCTCTCTGAGGTGATTTCCAGACTTAGTCTTTTATTTGGCAAAAGATTTTGAAATATGTTTATTTTATCACAAAGGAATTTATTTTAAATAAACCAACTTGCACATGGTAGTTAAGCTATCTCCCAAGTATCATTTATTGTAATTCAAAAATTGCTTTCAGCAAGAAATAGCACATCGTGACACAGCATTTTCAGAAAGATGTTTGTCTTGTTTCTGTATGTTAAGCACGTTTATGTTTATCAGTATATTTAAAGAATAAAAAAATCTGTAGGCTACTGATATAAAGCAGTATGAAGATGCAACTGCTTGAGAAAGACACGAAAGTAACTCCTGTATTATCCATTAACTTATGCAGTGAGTGAGCTTTCTTTTCCTGAAGATGCAGAGTAGGGCACTACCCTCTCCTTTACTGTACACAGACTGCAATACGTAGACAAAATGTTGCTTAAAAAAGTGACTGTAATTAAGCCATTGTATCTGTGACAGAAAACATGGCTGATAACTACATTGGAATGCATTATTAAAAGTGCCTGCAACTGAGCCATTGAATCTGTCATAGGAAACATGGCCAACAACTAATTTGGAATGCATCATTAAACCATACTGTCTTACCAGTTTCAATATTATCCCAAGTTTACTAACATAAGCAAGTTTGAAACGGCAAGTTAGGAAATGGGTTTCCAGCATGTTAGCTATTCACTGCGTTATTACCCATATGCAGGGTCTTCTTCTCAGCATTATGAGTGGAACAGGGATAAGCAACGCTACTTTTGTCTTAGGATAGCAGGTGTGGACTGGGGCAAGTCCTAGCCCAGTTTTCAGTTATCCCCTATCTTGCTTGTATAGACATGCCTTCAAAAAAAAAAAAAAAAAAGGAAAATATATCAACAATGTAATCACACAAAACAAGGAAGCAAAGCCTGCAAAATTTTTAACTTACCAGGTGTTGGCTCACTGAGGGACTCTGTGTGTATATTGATGAGACAGTTTAGTAGCATGTTTACATGGACCACCTGGCCCATCATGATTATAAGACATAACTTTTCTTGTGATTTCCTGACCTGGGACACATGCACCCTTTATCCTTCAAAGTCAGTACAACCATCCTTCTGCAACTGAGATTATTTATCATTCAGAAAAAAAGAAGAAAAAAAAGCCCTCCCCATCAAAACCAGCCTTTTTGTCTTAGCAGTGCTTTCAAGAACAACAGTATCTTTATGCTTAAGATATAGAACTAGTTCTGGTGTGATATGAGGATGTATGTGATTTTCAGTCTTACTGTCCAGGCACAATTAAATAGATGATATCAGCCTGCAGGCAGTTCAATAACTAATTTAACTTCCAACTTTATATCTCTAATGATGCATCAATCGCATTGCATTTAAGTTCAGGAGCTGCAAATTTTTTAACACAGCCTTGGTATGCAATGCATGCAATGCATTTAAAGATCCTTCTGTTTTACTACAGATAGGATGACAAAGCTTAGGCTCATTAAGGAGAAAGCAGCGTGATCCACAAAGTTCAGATGCAAACTTTTCCAACATCTGTCAATGACTGGAGTGAAGGTTTTCGTCTCTCTCATTAGCTTGTTTTTCTAGGCCATCATGATGATCAGAGACAGAATGTTTGAGCAAACCAATTACTCTTGATTTATTTGATTTATTGAAAACATCGTGTTTTGCTCGAAAGTGTGATGTAAATTTAAAAAGTGATTTATTCATAATGGTCTTAAACTGTCACGCAGCCCCAAAATCTTAATTATTCCCAGTGTGAGGGAAAGAAGAAAAAAAAGCAAAACTTTTTTTAAAATTGCAAATTCTGTGTCTTGCTGTCAAAATTCCAATAACTTCAAATAGGAGAAAACTTAGAAACCAGTCAGGGGTATCAGAAATCTTAGCATATAGACTTTTTTTTTTTTTTTTAATAAACCTCTTCAAAATGGAAGAGCTGATTCCATCAGTTTCTATTAATTCCATCAGTTTCTATTAATCAGTACACTGTTTGAAGTAAATGTTAACTAAAGGCAAGCCCCTATACCCTTGTAATAAAGGTAGACTTTATCCTTAAATACTTATATGAAGTATTCAATGAAGACAGAAGAGCGATACGTGTGCAAATGAGGATAGCAAAATACACTGTAAATTGAATGAACAGACATCTTTCCTTTTAAGCAAGGCTCATAAAATAAGGTGCTGCTAACTGCTCCCTCACTTGGAATGTACCCCCAGTTTCATGAACAACACAGCAGCTTATTTTTCCCCTTCTTTCATTTATACTCCCTCCCCTGTTATGAAGAGCACTGTGTTTAGAACACAATATACAATATTTTCTTAATTAATACATATTTTATTGGACAGATTCCTAGAAGCAGACTGGAGAAACAAGGCTGTCAGTTTCAAAATGCCACGTATAATTAAACAAGTGGGTAGTTGTTTGGGGTACTGGCAACTAGCCAGCGAACATTGTGCATATTTGCATTTGGCACAGGGGCAGGAGGTAATGAACAGCAGATTTCAAGACTATGAGATGGTTTTTAATATTTAATGGTTTGTAAGTGTTCCAGAATTTATTTATTATTGGTGGAGTGGGTTTAGTTTTGCTAGTGGGGTTCAGGTATTTTTATAGTTAGAGAATTAGTAAAAATCTTTAAACCACTGTAGACAGGGTTAACTTCATTGGAGCTGTGCATTTTTTTTCTTAGAATGTTCATGTCCATCAATTTATGGTATCTTTTCTCCCTCAATTTCAAGGCAGGATTCCCAAAGATAGGAGGAAATACTGTCCTGGCAAATTGCATAAGGAAGAGAGTTTTTTTGTCTCACTTGTCAGTGACCTTTCCCAAACACAAAGAGTCCATAATAGTTTCCTAAAATAAATTATATTTACAAAACCTCATCTATTTCTTGGGTGTCTCCTTTACATATGTAAGGTCTATCTTAGGCTCTGAATTGAGGTTGCTTTTTAATTAGCTTTATTTTGTTTTCAAAAGTGATTAACAGGAACTAGAGCACCTGGACCTTTTTACTTAGAGAAACTATTATAGCAATACGATTTTTTGAGTCATGACATTCATACACTAAAATAAAGTCAGATAGGATGTGATATGAAAACCTTTACAGAAGCATAGTCCAAGGGTAAGCTGCATAAATCACTTGTGATTTTGCCTGTCCTGTGAATTGCAACCATCTTAATTCATGTGAATATTTTTTTATATCTTATCACAGAACTATATATATTTTTTGAATACACATACACAAGAATCAATGAGGAAAAGTTCCTTTATTGGAAGACAAATGTAATCTATGAAATATTTGGGTTTTACCTCCTTATTTTTCAGCTTCAGTGATGGTAAAAACAAATATTTCAAGTTCAGAAAGAGATTTATGAAAAAAAAAAAAAGATCACCTTTTAGGTGATTTTAACATATTAAACCATCTAAAATGTTTTACAGAATGTTTGCACATGAGGACCTTTTCCATTATACCCTGCAGTTCCTGAAGTGATTCTCAGACTGTCTATACTTCTGCCTACTATGCAGTGAGCAGATACCAAGACCAGCTGCAGAAAAATCAGCTCCTGCAGTTGTAGCTTGGAACATTTTGCATATAATTTAAGCTGCTTCTCTGGCACACTCCTTTGCAAAGAACTTTACAGAGACACACTAAATGCATTGCAGAAAGAATTATGATTTTTATGTGCATATATATATTTTTTGTATCACGCCACTGGGGTTTTTATCTTGTTATACTGCATGTGCCAAATTACACTGCAGTAATTCCAGAGTTACGCTGGCAAGTTCAATAGAGGCAATCCAGATTTACAATGGGTTGACTGATTGGAATCTGTGTAATGACTCCTTTCCTGAAAAGCTCTTCGTTTGAAGAAAGATTCAATACTAACTTCTATTTAGATGGAAACTGAGAAAATATGATAAACACTACCTTTATCTCCTCCTGTATATAGACCAACCATAGAATAGTTTCCTCCAGAAAATTATTTCTTACAAACAAAATTCTTGCACAATATTAATTCCCTCTGTCATTTGCTATTATTCACATGAATTATGTCTCACTGATAGAGAGAAAGGAAGGCTACAATTTCATTTAACTAATTCTGTCTCGCATCCTTAAGCACATAAAAATACAAGATTTCTGGTAGGGGATGGCTTTTGGTAACCTTCTCCCTATAAGTAGTATTATGTATAAACACAATATAAACACAACAGAACTGTTCTGTCTTCATGAATTTGAAAGACATTTCAAGAAATTAAAACCATGGTTACTTTTGTCTAGGACAAGTAATTAATTACAAATTCATATTGATTTGTGTTACTTAATATTCATGGAAAATCTTTTAATGTTTTCTGTTAGTAAATTAAGACTGCTATTGATCTTACCAAAGACAACATGAATGCGATTAAACTTACATAACTCTGTTTGGGGATGAAAATAAAGATATTTTAACTGAATATGCATTCATACCAAACCAGATTTTACGATAATAGCAGCATAAATATTATATAAGATTTACAGATATGCATATCTTAAAAATCTAGACCTTTTGGCACAGCAAGCGTTATTGAAATGAAAGAAAACATTGTTAACTGTGAAAAGAAAAAATGTGTAATCTGCATGAATTCCCAGTGTGTATTAATAAGCTAGTATCATCTCTGCCTTGAGTTAATGGAGTATTGTAGCAAATATATTTTTGTTACTGAGGAAAGGTGGAAGATTTATCTCACTGCCTTGAACACTTACACTTCCTTATGGTGTTCACTTATTCTTCTTAATGGGGATTTAGACAATGTCTTTTACCAAACCATTGGCTCAGGTCTGAGCAAACTCATTCTATTTGTCATGCTCCAAACCAAAGCAGTCCAGTAATGATAACAATGCATAAAGAGATGTTGCTATATAACTTTTACATGCAAATGAGAGACCACATTGTATGAGCAATCCAAATAGCAAAATAACAAGTTACGGTTATGGACCTCTGAAGACACTTCCCAGAATGTGAATGGTATCTGTGAACAGGCACACAAAACAGTATCTACAAGAAATAAGTTTCTTACACTTAAGACATAAGAGTAGTCATTCCTCACCAGAAGAGTACCTTGCCAAATGTCCTTCTGCCCCAACACAGTGTACAAAATATAAAGAAAGTATAGAGAAAGGGTGAGCAGTCCTCAAGCCAGTCACTGAGACTAGCCTTTTGCTTAAAGCATGGTCAATGCTGAATTCAGACCAGTTGCTTAGATCTTTGCCAAGTCAGGTGTCCTGGTTTTGGCTGGGATAGTGTTACTTTTCTTCCTAGTAGCTGGTATAGTGCTGTGTTTTGGATATAGTATGAGAATAATATTGATAACACACTGATGTTTTAGCTGTTGCTAAGTAGTGCTAACATTAGTGAAGGACTTTTTTCAGCTTCCCATGCTCTGCCAGGGGCACAAGAAGCTGGGAGGGGGCACAGCAGGACAGCTGACCCAAGCTGACCAAAGAGCTATTCCATACCATATGGCGTCATGCTCATTATAGAAACGGGGGGGAGTTGGCCAGGGGACAGGGATTGCTGTTCGGCGGCTGGCTGGGTGTCAGTCGGCAGGTGGTGAGTGGTTGCATCACTTCCCCCCCCCTCCCCGCCTCCGTCCTTGGGTTTTGTTTCTCTCTCTCTCTTTTTTCTCCTTTTCAGTACTATTATTATTATTTTATTTCAATTACTAAACTGTTATCTCAACCCACAAGTTTTCTTAATTTAGCCCTTCCAATTCTCTTCCCCTTCCTTCTGGGACGGGGGGTGTGAGTGAGTGGCTGTGTGGTGCTTGGTTGCCGACAGGGGCTAAACCACATCAGGTCATGGAAACCTCCACGGATGGCTTCCGCAGGGTCCCTGGGTAACTTGTTCCAATGGTTAATTGAAATGTAATGCAGCAAAAGTAAAAAATCTGTTCCTTTACTTAAAACACATGATAATTAGTATATTCTAAGGACTAATGTGACATTGCAACTGCTATATAATTCCCAGGGTTGTCCCCTGTGCCTTATTCTTTAGCATTTTCTAAGATTTCCACAGTGTGTTAATAACTCACATTAATGCCACAGAGAATTCTGAGATGCTCTTTCAAGATTCTTTAGTATATATTATACGGACAAGTTAGTTTATAAATGTGTAATTTCTGCCATGATGTCTCTCACTTCTTTGCTACAGCATCATATGGAATCTGTACATACCTGTGTTTAATTCAGATGCAACACAGAATTTATCAAAGGTTTCTGAAATGTTTTCAGTATGTAACAATGAATGTGACCTGTGTTTTTTCTTATTATTAATACATATTTAAAATTCTTAGCACTGTTAACTGTTTCCCCAAATGATTGCATACATTTTAAACATATACTTTATAAATCCACGAGGTTTTATATATTATTTTTATTTTAAAAAATTCATTTTCATTATTTCCAGTCAAGTATATTGGCACCAATTTATCTCACTGCCTTGAACACTTACACTTCCCTTATAACATACATACACACGAGAGAGATTTCCTGTGTATTTAAATATATATTTATGTATATATAACATATGTTCACAAACATAAACAATATGCACATATGGTAATCTTACCTAGTGTTTCAATATCAAATTCTCACAGACCTCCGTTTCTGTTGACCACGGCCTTGCAAAATACTAGAGCTCAAGAAATTTTTTGATGAAAGGAAAGACTTGCACAGCAACAAATGAAAAGAGTGTTGTTCAACAACTTTGTCACATAGCACAGCGAAAAAATAAAGAATAAAGAAATATGGACATGACATGGCAAAGTCCTTTGGTACAATGATACAAAATGTGGACAAGCAGAAGAAAAGAAAGAACAAGTTTAAGAGAGGAAAAGTAGATAAGCAAAAGTCAAAAATACAGATAATTTTAAAGACTTACAGAAAAATTGTTTACCGGATCAGAAAGTTTATTGTCTTTTAAGGAGGATTTTGAGATCTGCAGAGGGAAACCTCAATACAGAGGAATTCAGTCAGAATTTTGGCAACTTCTTTTCTAATTCTAGTAGCATATCTTCATTTATATAAAATAGTCAGAAATTATAATCTTATTTCAATTTAAACAAAGCAAATGTTAAATTGATTTGCTACTTAGCACTCAAGCTGTTCCTGCTAAATTTTGGCCCCTTAGGAGGCCCAAGTTAATATCTGCCTCATACCTTCAATATTTGTTGATCTTATAACTTATTTAGCCTAACTAAAGTTCAGTTGGTCTAAGCAAACTGGTATAAGTTTTGTGATATAAGTTATGTAAAACTTATATTTTATAGCACCCTATTAAAACAATTAGAATTACATTATCAGTCTACATATGTGTAAATGCGTACATATTTACCAAGTACCATGTTGTACTTACATCAATTATACGGATGTATTTACATCAATTATATGGATCAAGATCCTAATCAGTTTGAACTAAGCAACTGCAAAACTTATATCAGTGGTTAACTCTTTGATGCCTGCTAAAATGTAGTTCATGACTGAATCAGCCTTGCTGAATGCAAGACTTGCAGTAAAAAATTATTAACTTTATACCTGTAAGGAAATACCATTCTACAAACAAAAAATGTCCTCAGTAACTTATGTATAAGAGCGTATACAAAATTATTACACACAGAATGGACAGGTTCTTAAGGAGCACTCTGTCTTTAGCTGCTAGCATTTCTCAGAGAATGTTAGCACTAACTGTTTTAAAAGTTACATGTTTAATTTTTATGTTTTTATGACCCTAAGCATCAGGGAAGTAACAGTATGTCAATATGCTCTTCCCTCCTTCTTGTCATATCCCAATAGTATGCCAGCTGTAACTAGCAAACCTATTTGTAAGGAAAATTCTGCCAAAATTCAGTTATATCAAACATGACATATTTCTTTGAACCCACACACATCTCCAGCTTTTTATTTATCATTGGCATAAGGAATTACTAAATATCTGCATATCTGGTTTTGCTTGGTTTTTTTCAAGTATACAACATGAAGATTTTGCATATTGAAGGTATGGAACCATGACTACCACGGCCCGAATCTTCCTCTTTCTGATTAATTAAAGTCTTCCAATTTCTTTTCTAATCTATCATATGGGAAATTCTTGTTAGAGACAAGACAAGTCCATTAGAACTATCTAATATTCTGTAATGGATGCCCTGTGTTTGTTAAATTCAGGCTCTTACCCCTTTTCCACTTAACCAAGGGCTCTGCTCTTTTTTCTTTTTACCTTTATTTGAGAGAACATTGGAGTCATTGTTCACCTTCAGCTCCCTCCACAGGTTCCTGAATTCCTCTGTGAACTGTGCAATGAGAGTAATGTCCACATTGCTACTGTGTATCATCAACAATGTGCATTTACCTGTCAAACCCTGAACTTCGTTCCTGTGTTCAGAAGTGTCCTTCTCCTGGCTGGTATTTTCCTGTTCCTTCCAAGGCAGCTAAGGGTGTTTATTTTCTTTAAAACACAGCACAAGTGGCTTTGCAATTGTTTTTCTATTTGATACCCTATTGGTTTCATTAATCAGCTTCAATATCTCCTCAGACTCGTGCTTTTTATTTATATTCCTTTTCTGCCTGAGTATTCAAGCCCTCACTTGTGCTTTAAAAGCAGGAAATAAGAAAGACAGTCTAAACTCATTTGAGGGTTGCATGCATACTATTATTTGCGTGAAGACTACTTTTTGTCTTTGACCAAATCATCTCCACAGGTTATGAGGATCACCTGATCTAAGTTAATCATCGGTTAAAAGTTGTTTCTTATAGTACAGGAATTCCTCCCCCCACAGGTTCTTGTAAGTTGGCTTTTTTGCAAATATATTTCTTAGCACTGGAAAATGATTCAATATTTCCAGATATTTAGCTATGCACAGCTTGAAAAAACACTCTTTTTCATTGTCCAGTGAGTCTACACTGTTAATTTTAATTTCTATTTCCTGAAATTGTTTGTTGTCTTTCTTAAACAGATCAAAGGCAGCGGTTATTTCAGACATCACTCTGCAATTGTACTAAATTATAATAACTTCACATTCCACCCCTATGATATCTCCAATAGCATGAGGAGGTTTGGACAGCTTTTAAGGACTGTGTGACAAGGAAGATGCTGTCCATGTTTATACAGACAACTTCTCTGATGAATCAACAGCACGCAAAAGTATTCATGAATCACATTCATAATTCTAGTGGTACAACTCATGAGGACACCCTTCCATGGGCTGATCAGAGCAGTTGTGATGATTATAGTCCAGAGACCTGAAACTGTCATAATAGATAACATATATAATGAAAGACAGTAAGACATCTTTCCTTCTTTTTACAAGGATAGAAGAACCTTGCTGCATGGCTGGATCAGATTCATCCAAATGATTTATTCTTTAGATCAGCCTGAAAGACTTGTCTCTTTAGTAGGGAAGGAAATTTTTTTCTGAGGGCTCAACTGTGGGAAGAATGTACTACCTCCCCCTGAGTTTTGTCACACTGAAAAGTTGCAGGATACCATGGAAGAAGTCTGAGCTAGGAAGGACCAGAATCTGACTGTTTCCTCAGAAAACATCCATTAGGGCTAAAAATGCACGAGGCACTTGAAACTTGAAACAGACGTACTTGGGACTTAAAATTAATTTGAAAAAAAAAAAAAAAAAAAAGAAAGTTGCCCTTGAAGCCCATGTCTATACCCTATACAGACATACTGGGAGAAGGGGAATGTCTATACCACTTTTTGAACAGAACCCTTCCTTAGATGTTTTCCTATAGCAACCATGAATTTAATAGAAGAGCTGGAAAGTGTTACTTTTCTGTGTTGGAGGGGAAGTTTCTCTGAAGCAAGATTAAATTACAGAAATCAACAAATCATTGTAGCTAAATGAAATTGGACAACATATCTTGTTTGGGTATCACTTAAAAAACAGGAATATTTAATACAATCTATATTTGTGGTGCCTCTATATTTTCAGATGGCTAAACTCTAGGGAACTCAATGTGAAGCACTTCTACATGGAAGGAAATTAACTTGAAGGGGGGTGCAAAAGGTGAAACATTTTAAAAGAACAATTGGTATGCATATGATATTTGCATTTCCTATTGACCTTCACTTGCAGAAACAAAAAACCTTCAAAATGGTGAAGGGCTCAGTTCAATTTGCCTGTTTATAAAATCTAATTTAACCAAAAACCTGCAAGAGAGCAGAAGCTGAAACAAAGTCTATTGCTGATTGGTTTAATGTGAGGAACCTGAAATTGATGTTGGCATTTTTCCAGCCTGGAGCAATCACTACACTGCGTCTCTTAATTGGCTACCCAAGCCTCTCTCTTTCTCTCACACAGCAGTAAACTCATGCTTGCAGCTGTAGGAATCTCCTACTGTAAATACTTACATGGACAAACCAATCAAGCAAACAAAAGCCTCCTCAACCTGGATAATCCAGTTAGTCTTTTAGATAACTGTGAGCTTCGCAAAAATTCTTGGTAACCTTCTCAATCCTGTGAGAGCTTGAAGTATGACATTATTAGCTTAATGTGCCAGCTTGGTAAATATATAAGGCATTATGGTACAGTCACAGTATTATCTCCTAGATTGATCCAGGTTTATTAACAATGACAACCATAACAACAATAAAAGGCATGCAAAACCAAATTCAGTTATCAGAACCTTATGGGAAGTTTGTAATCATACTACACTTTTTTTCCTAAAATATTGACTTTTAGAATTTTCTGTGAAAATGACCTGGTGCTTTTGTTGGTTTCACTCAGTCTCTCTATTAGAATCTACAAAAGTTCAGTAAAGTATTATTTTTTATGTAGAATGTCTTTTTCTGATGACAGAATCTACAGTCACTGTCAGACAACATTGGAAGCTGCATTAGAAATTTTGTTATGAGATCTTTTTTTTCCTTAAATCTTCCAAGTAAATACCTTCCTGTCTGCAAATTTAAACAAAAATCACAGTCCCTTGCTGTAAAGACTGTCAATATGAATACAAAAAATGTCTCACGAGGAATGTGTAAAAATCATAGAATCATTAGGTTGGAAAAGAACTTCAAGATCATTGAGTCCAACTGCAAAGCTAACACTACCAAATCCCAATAAACCATGTCCTTAGGCGCCACATCTACACATCTTTTAAATACCTCCAGGGATGGGGACCCAGCCATTTCCCTGGGCAGACTGTTTCAATGCTTGACAATCCTCTCAGGGAAGAAATTTTTCCTAATACCCAATCTAAATCTCCCCTGGCGCAACTTGAGGCCATTTCTTCTCATTCTATCACATGCTACTTGGGAAAAGAGACTGACACCAACCTCACTACAACCTCCTTTCAGGAAGCTGTAGAGAGCGATAAGGTCTCCCCTCAGCCTCCTGTTCTCCACGCTAAACAACCCCAGGTCCCTCAGCTGTTCCTCATAAGACTCATTCTCCAGACCATTCACCAACTTCATTGCCCTCCTTTGGACATGCTCCAGCATGTCTTTCTTGTATTCAAAACTGAATACAATAGTCAAGGTGCAGCGTCACCAGTGTCAAGTACAGGGGATGATCACTTCCC
>VZTL01033956.1:59179-70292 GCA_013400535.1 Scopus umbretta | reverse complement strand
GTATTTTAAGTTATTCTTGTACAATTATCAAAGTGAAGCTTTAAGTGAGAGAAGGTGATGAAGAGTAAAAACCTTGAACATTACACTTTAGTGTTTGTTACTACAATGAAGTACATTACTTTTATGCTCAACTTTAGTAGACAAAGGAAGCTTGGATCCTATTCTATTGCACATTAGCTTGCTGTCACTGATGGTTCTGTTTAGAGGTTCATTCTTCTTTTCCAATCTGAAGAAAAATCTTATTCTTTCTGTGCAACTTAAGTATACTTGTACTGCACTAGTATACATGATACAACACAAAATGACAGGAAGGAGTACCTTGGACTTTGACTTGACTACATTTGCTGAGTGCTTCACTCACAAGTTCTCACTTTCATCACTGAAGTAGTGATTACCCTGTATACTATATGACTGTAATGTGAGTGGTAGTACAGTGAGTTTCAATTCTATCTTTAGCATTTTTATTTTTATTATTATTGTATTAAATGTACTAATCCTAAATATTCATCACATTCCCATGGACAGTATAATCAAAACATATCAGAAGTTCTCTTTGACTCAATAGCAGGTAACTTGTTAGATTCCAGTCAGGGGTATGGTGTTTATACAGTCTGGCAAGGAATTTTGAAGGAAGTCTGTCCATGTCAGGTAGTACTTAGGTGAATCTGAGTGACCAATTTCCTATATGGAATTGTTAAAACTAGCAGCCTTTTTAAACAAATTCATATAATCTACTTTGTGCAGTCTCAGAAGGATGTGAACACCATCAAAAACATGAAAATCCCACCATTAAATGAACAGAATATACCAACTGCTAGTCATCCAAAGTTACACACCTCTGATTATTTCATTTAAATAAGGTTTGAACAACTCTTCGGCCCTGGTGTTTTTCCAGCTATGTCTGACCTCAGCATTTCTTCTTATTGCTGAAACAGTTCCTGTGAGCCAGAGACATATTTAATTTCATATTTTTGGGGACAACATTGATAAGATGAAAAGAGGTACTGACAATGGGTGAAGTTGGATTGGGTCCTGAAATCGTGGTACTAGCAAGATACAACAGAAAGCTTGGGTCCAGTAAATGATAGTGTCCAGATAATGAACCTGATATATGGCTGAAATTCTGGAGTTTTGTTAAGCTGGAAGAAACTGGGGAGAATAACATGATGAAAATAGTATTAGGAGGAAGGTGGGTTTTTTTTGTTGTTGGTTTTGTTTTGTTTTTTTTTTTTTTTTAGAACAGTGCAAATAAAGGAATTTTGTGTTTCAATAAATAAAGCTAAAATGATAAATTTTGTTCAGAACAGGGATCTCCATAAAGGGACGGTATAGATACAGCTATAATGATATAAGAAGGCTGGTATATTTCCCTTGTCAAGAAAGACTGATTCTGTTTCTGTGTCTTTACGACTTAAATGCATACTTAAATAAATGTGTAAAACATTGGGGCTGCCATGAAAAGATGAAGGAAATTTATATATCTATAAATAACAATGTGGAACATTCTCTTAATAGCAAAACTGTATGGAATTGTTTTTTTAAATGAGCTTCATAAAACCACCTAGAATAGGCGTGTGAGAATTTTGTAGCATTTCTTTAGTTTTATAACTAATCCGTGGGCTTACTTCTGAGAGATAAATGTGTTCAGCATTGCTCACAGTAACTATGTTTCTTTCCTTTAAGTACCATGCCGTGTGGTTTTCTTGCTTACACATCAAAAGAAACCATTTTTCTTGTGTTCTCTTATCAGTTTGTTTATGGGAAGACACCAGAGGAAGAGCTTTTTCTGTTCTAAAAAAAAAAAAATATAATAAAAATGCAGTTAGTGTACTGTCTGTTAAAGAAAACAATTTCTTCTGAAGTATACTGGCCCTTAATGATGTGTTTCTGTTGTCATGGAAATGGGGATTTATTTTTTTTTCCCCAAGTAGGTTTATTTGGTCTACTTTTTGCTCTTTGTAGTCCTCCCTTCAAAAGTTTAGTTTTGTACTGGCAGTGTTGTGCTTCATGAAAGAACAGCCATACTTCCTTTATAGTTCTTTTGCTTCTCTTTTATGTCTGTTAGAATTTGATGGCTTAAAGGCTGAGAAGAAATAAATATTGGCAGATATGAAGATACCAGGCGTGTATTTCACCATATAGAAACAGTTAGCCTCAGTCTGGCAGGAAAAGGAAGGCATCATTGTAATGAAGCATGTATTAAAAAAGTTAAAAATTGCATTGGACCAAATAGTAGATATTGTTAACACTTCATTTTTTTAAACACATGTAAATTGCAGAGTTAAGTTACTGATGGAGGCAATGAAAACTGTCTAATTCTTACTGTGGTCTCTGTCATTGACTGAACGGGAGATTTGCTGCTGAAAAAGGTTTCATGCTTAAAGATAGTTTCAAGTCATTTACAATTCTTTCACACTTGGTTTTTCTGGGTCTTGGTAAGATAAATGACTCAAATGTATATGTGGTGAAATGCTATTTACTGAATAATTAGAAAGTGAGAGCAATGAGTTAATCCTATTCACTTCTGATGCAGGGGAACCCTTGAGGTGTGTCAACATCAGACAGACGTCTTCAAGGTGTCCATGACATGCTGTGCAAATTACCATCCATGGTGAGGTTCAGTGTACTTCACCACCTGCCATGCTTTTATAGTCGTCTTCCTCACCATTAAATTTATCAGTTAAAGACAGGACCATCCTTCTGCAACATCTGTACATCCTCCTCTAACACCTGCAAGCTAGTGTGATAGGACATAGCGTGGGGTCATTCAGCGGCCACTTAAGCTAACCTATGGGAACTAGCTAGAGGGGCTTAGTTGGGTCAGCATATACCTCAGGATCACTAATTCCTCATTATGTCTTCAGATATGGTTCCCACTGTAACACTTTTTCTGCATGTATATGTTAAAATGAACTGAAGCATTGTAAGCATGTGATATCTGTAAAAATAAGCAAATAAACATTTTTGTGCTGATTCAGTGAGAGTAAGCATGATTCAGACTGTGCATAATTTGAGCCGCTGCTCTGGAGGTATGCATTACTTGCTTCTGAGGAAAGGAGGGAAAGGTTAAAAGAGGTTATACTTTAGAAATAAAACACAGAATGTCTCTTCTTTCATGGGAGACTCTTCCTATTGCATCTACCGTTGGTTTTGCTCTGATACAATATTTCATCCTTCCTTCCAAAGTTCATACTATAACAAAATACGTGTGTAGTGAATGACAACTGCAGCTGAGTTCCTAAGAGGTAGATCTTGCAAACTTGAAATAACAAGTTATGAAAGCCTGTTTAAAGGATGAAAAAAATGGGAAAAATATCTGCTAGTCATAGAAAATTCCATGTTTATCCATGCCAGCTTCCACCCTTTCCCAAATCCTTATATTAGGTGCATACTGTACTTCCAGTATAGTGAATTCCAGGAGTCTTTATGCCATCTGTGAGGATTTCATTTTTTTTAGCTCTCCTGTTCATTGTTTTTTAACAAATTTCCTTATTTTTACACAGTTCCCCATGTGAACTTTAGTGAAACAATGGTTGATATTCTTTGTTCTTTTTCTCTGTCTTGTCACAGATTTTTCTGTGTGTTGCTGTATATTTTGAAATCTAGCATTACAGTGTCTCACTGATTGTTTTCCTTCCATACTAATGTGCTTAGTTCATCAATGTCCACTCAGGACAAAACTATATTTTCATTTGGATATGTGTAAATCACTCTTTTTAAAAATAAACAAAACATTCAAAGGTATGATATTTTGATCCCTATTATTATTACAGATATCATAAATAATTGTTTAATAAATGACTAAAATATCTTGTTCAGTGCAGGGTAATTAAAAAAGGCACACTAGTGTTAGTATTTTATTAACTTGTCCCTTTAAAAATGTATGCAGGTGATTATTTCACACCTGAACATCTCAGATTACTTCTTTTAAGTACTGTATGATATATATATATGTATATAAAAAATATTTTTGAAATGGTTAGAAAATAGTTTTTGAAGCAGATATGCATAGTTAAGATCTACAATGTTAGCAGATAGATTCAGAAAGATATAAAGAATCTTCATGTTTATAATGTATTACACAATTAAGGAAAGAGTGTTCAAGTTACTGTGACCCACACCTGAATTTTTAATGGTAAAACAAAAAATCCTATTTTTTGTGCTAGTAGGATAAGTGTCATGACCATAATAACATAAGAAATATCCTGATTTTTTTTCAGCCAGAATTTTCCATTATAATCAGGCTTTGGACCACAGTTTGAGAGACAGACTTATAATTGCTCATCAGAGTAAGTGTTGGCTTTAAAATTATTTTATTTATCCAAGGATTAGTGGGAAAAATATTGTGTGATGCTTTTATCTGGTGAAACATCTACAAGGTAGAGTGCAATTCCTCCCTTGTTAAAACACTAGATTTTAATAGGTGCAAAGAAGGCCTAGAGGTGTCTGATACCTAAAATACAAATCAGTTTACCTATGTTAGAGTAAAGGTGACAATTCAGGAAATGTGGTTTGATGTGTTTTAATCAACAGCTTTTACTCTTTGTTAGAATCTTTTTTTTTTTTTTCCTTCTTCTTCTTCTTCTTTTTCTGGTCATCTAAAAACTGATCTGCAATCCATTTATGTGATTTAGTTTTCCAGATTAGGAAGATCCTCTAATCATGTTGTATTAAGAGATTGCAATTAGAGTTTGTAAAGGAATCTTATCTTGAATACCACCCAAAATGTACCACTTAACAAAACTTTTTTTTTTTTAAAAAATCTCCTTTTATTTCCTCCAACCTGTCCTGTTATAATGTTGCTGTGTAATAAGGACATTGTATGCTACTTTGGTCTGTTCAAAGGCACTAAGTATATAACAGAGATTAAAAAAGGGATTACAGGATCCAGGGAGTTTGCTGAACCAGCATCATTAAACCAGTGCTCATGGAAGATATTTATAAACTGTTCTTTTGTAGACTGTAATTGAACAGTCAATTTCAATTCTAGTTTTTAAAACTTTTCCTCTGATTTTCTAGGAATGGTAAGGGGGTGAGGTGCAGGATGCACCTAGTGGACTCAGTGGATGTTCTGTTAGGACATGATTTACATGCCTTTTGTTGCTGGGCACGCATATTGCAGAAGGGTCTCACTTGTTGAATATTTTGCAACTCAATAGAACTGCATAGGAGTATACATGTGTACGCGTGTGTGTTTTATTTGTATACATCTACAAATGTATATACATATACACACATACATACTTACATAAAGCACACAAGCACATATATAGGTTCACTTCGTCTCTAGAACTTCTCTCTCTCCTAACAGAGTTAGAGGTATGAAATCTATTTTCTTTGTAATTTTTTTTCCAAAAAAGATAAGTTTTGTTTTTGTTTTTTGTCATAACAGTTACTCTAAGAGCATGACAATGATGCCTATTTTAGATTCCTTACATTTGTCACAAGTAGGCCATCAGAGACAGTGATGCATTGCTCATTAGGGGATATACTAAGGAATAAAAAGCTTGCTGGTAAATTGCTATAAGCACAGTTTAACTTTCATTATTTTACAAATTGAACATTTGTGATCTCTGCAGTTTTAACAAATAAACACAGGCAACTAAACCTGACCTTAAAATAAGCATTAAACATCTATGATTTTGGCAGCTTCACAATTCTCTATAAGCCTTAAGCTTTCTGTGCCAGTGAGAGGACACACCTAGCAGCCTTTTGTTTATTTCTCTTTTTTATTCTACTTTTTTACTGCTAATCTCCCTTTTTTGGCTTTTTTTTTTTTTTCCTTCCTTATTCCCTCCAGAGCTTGGATGAAATGGATGCAGTTGGAGAGGAGGCCAGTGGTAGCAAAATTGTAGCTGGCATCTACACAAAGAATCTACTGTAGCTGCTCCCTAACCAGACTTTAAAGAAAAGACTCTGCAGTAGGGAATCTGAACTCGTTAGCAACCAAATATTTACTGCCATTGCAAGGATATGTTTTTTGTTATAGTCTTTGTTTCTTTCTCTAACTTCTTATATTTCATAAAGCTCAGCTGAATCTTCCATAACATTCTACCTTAGCTGACTTGAAAATTCTCTAAAGCAAAAAGACGTCCTCAGCACCCTGCCTGTGCCTCCCATGCACTTTGTGATGCGTGGATAGTCTTAGATGCATAATTTTCATTAATGTTTCCATGCGGTTAACGAGAAGCCATAATGTGCTGCTCTTCCCTGAGAAAATCATTACTATAAATTAGGCAGTCTCAACACTGATTATATTCTTTCTTTTGAAACGTATATAGTAATATATTAATTTAACAGTTCTAAAAAGCAACAGTTTAAAATTCAGAACACTTTTCATGTCTGTGTTTTCCAAGTGTCTATAAAGAGTAAATAACACCTTCGGCTCTATGTAAGATCATTAGAATTTTTCCCATGGACTTTTGTTTTAAAAACTGGCATGTATCATTCATACAGTTATATTTTGCATTCATTTTATTTTCACTCTATAGTATGGAAAGCCAAGCATTAGTAATTCCTGGTTATTATGCTTATGTTTTGTGATGTCCGAAAGTCTTAACTGCAAAGACTATTCTGTGTCAAATAATGTGTGACAAAAACAATGTCTAAACTACAACTTGTAGAATAATGGAGAAAGAACTTTTAATGAACTGACTTAGATGTTGCAGGTAGTCTGTTGGGTAGCTTACTGTTCTGTGGTTTGTGTGCTGTAAATGTGCAGTAACTTGGATATTTCTTCTGTGTTGTGATTCATGTGGAGAAACTAGGATCTGAAGTGGAAAGCAGAAGAAATGGATGAATTTATAGAGATGCCCCATCACTAAGTGTAAATCGGCTTCTCCATCTGAATCACGTAGGCAGAGTGTGGCTAATAAATAGTGAACCTTGAGGTAAGATTTAAAGGATAATTGTGTTTTAATGCTGCCTTGAATTTCGTCGCTTACACTTGCATATACTGAACTGTGATGGAAGTGAGGGAGCATAAGTTCAGCTGTAAAAATGTGATGCTTTCTTTCCCTGTGAAGATGCATCTCCTATGGGAAGCTGCTGTTTGCCAGTGGGAATGGTCAAAATTCTTTCTCTCTGATAAGCAGAACCAAGATATGACTGATAGTGAGGACCATTTTGAAAGAAGGTGCATTTTTGTCTGTGCATTTTTATCTTTCCCCCCTTTCTTTCCATACTGTTATGTTTATTTGTCCTTGTTACTTTAATCGTGTGCGTGTGTGTGTGTGGTTGTGTGTTCTGTGCCCAGCTGCCTTCTCAGCTCATGACTTAGAGGTAAAGGTAGTCTTTGTCAAGAAAAAGGGTTAGACCAAGTACAGTCTCTTGAAATCATCAGAAGGTGCTTTCAGAAATTTCTCAAGTTTTGAACACAGGAGAGAGACTTTACAGAGCCAAAGAGAAACTCAAATGCTTTAACAGACTGATATTACTAATGGACCAGAGACACATAGGGAGATAAACATACTGTTGCTGCATGTGGGGCAAATAACGTCTCTAATCACAGTGTGTCAGCACCTTACTCCAAAAGGCTGGTGGGAAGGGAAGAAAGAGAAAAGGTGTTGTCTGTAACTAAATCTTACATATGTTGGTCCTCTAAATTTTGAAGCTATTTGAATGAGCACTTTGGTGTACAAAGACCACAGAAGTCAAGGGACTCTCAGAGCACATTAAGACATTAAAACACTCAGCAAACATAATTACAGCTTTAATTAATTAAGTGATTAAAAAACCAGAAGGGACTAGTGTGGTCATCTAGTCCAAACTCCTGCATAATGCAGGAACTAATCAGAGAATTCCTATGACCTAATTAAACTAAAGTATAACTAGGAAAATATCAGATCTTGATTTAATCTTTTTGTGCATTCAAAAACCCAACCTTGCCAAATTTCTCTAGTGTTTTGAAGAAAAATTTGAATATTTCTGCTCTGAATTTCTCTAGTTTCAAATTCCAGCAGTATTGACTTAACTTGAACAGCTTTCAATTAGATCTGTTTTCTTGTAGATGCTCCTTGAGTTTTTTTGTTAAATTTACCAGACTAAGCACTTTGAGTTTTTTAAAAAGGATGTTTTCCTTAACCATGTCTGTGGCCATTTTTTGAAGTACCTCCAGTTTTCAGCAGCATCTTTGCATTGATGGCATCAAAAACTATATGGAATATTTCAATCATAGTTACACCAGTAGGAAATCTTTGAATACAGTTATGGTGTGGCTGGGGTTGGAGAATACCTCTGGAGATAGTGTAGTCCAAGTCCTCTGATAAAAGCAGGGTCAACTAGAACTCTGTATGTGTGTATATGCTACCCTGCGAAATGTTCTTTTTTTATCAGTACATCCAATACACATCAGTATGGGTATTTAACATTACATCCACTACCCACAACACTACAATTGTGTAGCCATACAATTTAGAATCCCATATGTATAAATCTGGTATTGGGGATCTCCCTGAATTTTACTGTCTGGAATTCATGTTCAGTTGACTGTCCTCTATTACTCCCTCCACCATCAACATCTTTTCAGAGTTAAAGCTTACCGGATGAGTAACAGTACCCTATAGCAATGTGACCAACTACTTTTGCTCCCAAAGATATTAATTCACACTTGGCCTGTTAAAAAAGTGTAATTTTCCGATTTTTAGTTATCAAAACGATTCAAGTTCTTCAGAATTTTAGGGGGATAGTATTGACAGTGTTAACTCTTTATAATCTGGAAAATTTTACTTATATTGAAAAGTAAAACTTTACTGATAATAATCATGAAACATATTCAGTCAGACTGAAGGTTTTAAGTTATAGATAATATTTACAATAGCTACAGATAATAGTCTGGAAGTATATTAAGATTAATACATATATTTCTCTACTGAGAGGAACAAATTCTTATATGTTGTGTTTTAAGGCTGGATATCATATGCAGTACTGAAAGAATTTTTTTGACCAGATGAGAATTTTGCAAAGGGATTAATTTTCTGAACATGATAACGATGTTAGTGATTATTAGTATAGAGCATAATGAGGCTATATGCAAGGAGGTCCCTTCACACTCTCCTCTTCAATAAAATCCCTGTTGCTAGAAATGTTAGGTTATAGAAAGATGTAGAAAGAAATGAGAATAAATTAAGGTCGTAAAGAAAGCATGTCCCTTACACTTCTGTCAAACATAACATCCAGACTTGAGCACAAATAGAATTGTAGTAACCTCTCAAACCTCTTTTTTTAGTATTCTGTATTTGTATATAATTTCTTTTTTTCTCTGTTTAGCAAACAATGATTGATATTATTAGTCAGAATGCAAATATTTCTTTTAAGTAGTAATAGATTCACTTGTATTGGGTGAAGACCTATTCTGAAATGTCTTTAGGTTATATAACCATCCTGCTATTTCTTTGCTAACTGCCTGTTTTACACTGGTACTTTGTTCCTTTAGAAGAGGAACTTTCCTCAGAAAAATAATTTTTTGAAATTAGTAGGACTATAGACAATCCCATCACTGGTAAGTGCAACAGTATTCTAGCAATGTTAAATTTTTACCTTCTGCTTCCTTCCTTCCTCTCTTAACATTCCATTTCCCCACTAATTCTGACAATTTTTCATGTCATTAAGCATTTCTCCTTTCCCTGGACACTCTGTGAATGTCTGGCATGAGTTAAAATCTGGGATGGACCATGTGCTGTTTGTTTATTGTTATAACTATCTTGTGAAACTGTAAATAAGAAATATAAATCCCAGAACAGGCAATTAGATGCATCCTGGAAGTCTTAAAGCTTGTCAGTGCTTCCTCTAAGCTTACTCTGCTGGGATATTCCAAAGATTAAATATCTTGTGCCATCATTTTATATTTCTAAATATTTCTATTTTTAATATGAAATATAAATATTAATTGTGGAGCACTCTATATATAATATTTGATCATCCAGTTTTAATTTTTCTGTGAGCCTTTCACAGATTTCCATAATATGCTGCCTAATTTTCATAAAATAATTACTGCATGTGCATCTACATTAGTGTTTTGGTGAGTTCAGGAGTGAGCTTTTAGAGTGAATATCCCAGTTTTCCCCACCTACTGTGTTTTGGTTTGCATCACAGATGTCCTGGTTTCAACTTAATTCAGAGTTCATTTTCTTCCTCCTAACTGCTATAGTGCTGTGTTTTGGACTTAGTATGAGAACAGTTCTGATAACACGCTGATGGTTTAGTTGTTGCTCAGTAGTGTTTATCCCAGTCAAGGACTTTTCAGCTTCCCGTGCTCTGCCAGGGGCACAAGAAGCTGCGAGGGGGCACAGCCAGGAGAGCTGACCCCAACTGGCCCAAGGGCTATTCCATACCATACAGCATCACGCTCAGTATAGAAATGGGGGGAGTTGGCTGGGGAGGGCAGTGATTGTTGCTCGGTGCCAGGCTGGGCATCGGTCAGCGGGTGGTGAGCAATTGCACTGTGCATCACTTGGTTTGTATATTCTTTTATCATCGTTGTTGTTATTCTTATTTTCTCCTTCTCTGCTGTCCTGTTAAACTGCCTTTATCTCAACCCACGGGTTTTAGATTTTGGGTTTTTTTCGGATTCTCTGCCCCATCCCACGGGGGTGGGGGGAGGATGAGCGAGCGGCTGTGTGGTGCTTGGTTGCCAATTGGGGTTAAACCACAACAGTCCTTTTTGGTGCCCAACGTGGGGCCCAAAGGGTTGAGATAACGACAGATCTGACCAGAGTGTGTTAAAACAAATTTGTTATAAGCATTGCATTTGTTATATGAGTTTATTAATTGCTGGTTACAATGTTAATTTACTTGCTGTCAGAGCTTTTGCATCTCTTAGAGCTGTCCTATGTAACACCTCAGTTACCATATATACATATATCAGTATTTATGTGCTGTTTACTACTTCTAGGAGATGGATCAATGTTATTGCTTTGTCGTACTGTGTAATACTGGCTTACAGTATGATAAA
Source organism: Scopus umbretta (assembly GCA_013400535.1). Lineage (NCBI taxonomy): Eukaryota > Metazoa > Chordata > Aves > Pelecaniformes > Scopidae > Scopus > Scopus umbretta. The sequence continues at coordinate 59,341 of VZTL01033956.1, read as the reverse complement.
ATTAGTGGTGATGAGACCAGTCCTGTATTTGTACTGAACACTACTGTCATTCCCAAAACTCCCACACTTCAGGAGCTTTGGGAGCCATTTCTTGGAAACTATTCACAATTACACTTTTTACCTCTTCTCCTTGGATAAACAATTTACTGGAGAGACAGAGCA
>VZTL01033956.1:36234-59070 GCA_013400535.1 Scopus umbretta | reverse complement strand
TATATCGCCCAGGCAAATGGACCACCGTAGAGAAAGGTATCCAGTACTTGAGAGAATTAGCCGTGCTGGAGGTGATTTACAGTGACCTGGACAACGATCAGTGACCCAAAGATCCCGATGAAGTCCTGTGCACACGACCCATGTGGCGGAAGTTGGTAAGTGCTGCACCAGCGTCGTATGCCAACGCGTTGGCAGTACTGGCCTGGAAAGATGAAGCTGCACCAATGGTGGATGAAGTGGCTAGCCGACTCCAGGAATATGAAGAAAGTATCTCTTCCTCCCTTGTCTCAGCCGTAGAGAAACTGTCCTGGGAGTTCCAGGCTGGCATTAATTCAAAGCGAATTCCCCTGAAACACAAAGAATGGGTATTGCTTCACTCTCCAGATCCGTCACTACTTTTTCATGGAGTCATAGGCAAAGTGTTGCAACACAGCTGAGGTAATTTGATCTGGCTTTTGATTTTTCTTGCTCAGTTATTGAGGTAGTAGTATTAGCAACATAAATAACATTGCCCTTTTAAATATGTTTTCATGTGCTGACCAAGACATGACTGCACCACAACATTATTATTATGTAGCTGAAAATCAATAGGATTGAAGAATGGAGTGGTAAACTGATTTGAAGGCCATACAAAATTCAGGTGTCTTGTCATGCTATTTAAAACTGTAAGTGCTCAACTACATTTCATAATATCATAATGGATACCAGGGGATCTGTTAACGTCATCAGCTTCCAATTATTCCCTTGATTAACTGTTTATTTAGTCTCATTATACAGCTGGATGTTCTGTCTTACCTTTGCCATTTACAATTGGCATGGTTGTCCAATGATCGCTGGCACCAATAATCTCATCTTTCATTAAGAGGGAATTTTAGACAGTCATGTGTAGTTCCTACTAAAATAGTTTCCTTCTGTGCCAGAAGCATGACCAGAAAGAGAAGGTTAGCAGCTTGGGTAGTTTTTGGGTATGGCTCTAAAGTAGCTTGTATATCATTGGTGGTAAACAAGTTTCATAGCATACTGAAGAAATAGAGCCTCTGTGATTGCTGCTTAGAAAGACACACAAAGTTGGCGTTTTCTGGTTTTGTTTCTTACTCTTCTTAACACTTGCAGAGCTCTTCTGTTGTTTGATTTTAGGATTACCACCTATTAATATTTTCATCTTGAAAGGTCCTTGGAACAATTTTTAAAGAAACATCTAGGAGGCAGGTTTCTGCTTCAACAGTAATGTGTTGATAAAATGCAGCTAAATATGAAGGAAACTGACATAAAATCTCTTTCACATTCTCTCTCTTGCATACACTTACACACATACTGTGAATGGATGGCCAGTTAATAGCACCTGAAACTAATCAGAGTCCTCTTAAGAAGGAGCTTTGACACTTGTGTATTTTGGAGGAGTTGATGTTTCACAGGAGGTTCAGTTAGTACCTTTATGACAATAATATCTACACAGAAAAATAGATTATTGTAAGGGGTGAGGGGAAAGCTCAAAGCCAGTTTTAGGCAATGCTATGCTTTGCTTCACCAGTTACTGTGATTTCATCTTAACCTCCGACATGTGAGTGTAGACTTTGTAGGAAGTTAAAAATCCTATCATTAAAATTAAGGAGCTTGTGAACTTGATGTGAAAATGACCATAGTGGGGACTAAGATCAAGGATTCATTCAGCCTAACACCTCATATGTTTGTATCCAAAAGCAGACTGTCTTGGAAGTATGTAAGAAAAAGATACAACTTTTCCACAAAGTATTCCTCTCCAGTAATATTCAGCTTGGGGATCTCCTGATCCAGAGGTGCATCTTCATATCCACTAATCTTTGTCACTCAGATTCTCCTTGCTCGCTTTTTTTTTTTTTTCCCCCTCACACCTCCCCCCCCTCCCTGCCCTGGCCCCAAGGCTCTGCAGGATCTCTACAAGTTCCGCAGCTCCGCAGCTTAACTACAAGTTTTGTACTATGCCTTTGTTTTCTTCTGAGCCTACTTTCTTTGCAGCCCTCTCCCTTTATTGAACAAGTTGTTTCTTATTCACCTTTTCCATGTCACTCATGATTGTACAATCTTTATTGTATCCTCTCCCATTTATCTCTTTCCAGCCTTTTTTTTTTTTTTTTAATGCTTTTCTTTTTTGAAACAAATCTTGTATGATTGTTTCAAGGAACAAGGTCATTTGGTTTCATAAGCAACCTATAGATTTCTTTGTTGCAAACATCACTGTTAAGGAGGTTAATTATCTCACACATTTGGTGCCAACAAGAAACAAAGCTTAGAAGAAATTGCCACCCTAAAATATTCGCCAGACATTTTTTACATATGAATATTTAGTAATGCTTATGTAAAAAAATACTTTGAAAAGAAAGTATAACATTGAAAGACTTACACAGGAGATCTTCTGTTTTACAGGAAATATGCTTTTTTGGGTGTGTTTTGTTTTGGTGTTTTTTTAAATCTGGCTGAAGGAATAATTCCTAGAAAGGTGGAAGACACTTAGATGCTATGATGTCATAGCACTTCCATGTGTATAGGCAGTCTTAATGTGTTGATTTTGAAATGATCAATTAGATCTGAGAACTAGAATAACTGATGATTGTTCTTCACTTGTTCCAGAAAACAGAGCCCTAGAAAGGTGAATTAAAAAGGAAAAATAGGGTAGGAAATGCATTGAGTAACTAAATAAATATGCATTCAGTTATCTAATTATGTATATAAACTTAACTTCATATATAAAAATTATCCTGGTATGAACCAGGTTAGAACATTTTTGTGCAAACAGTATAAAAAAAGAAGGGGAGGGGACACAAACCACCAACCAACAAAAAAAAAAAGAACTTTGCTCTCTTTTTTTTCTTTTTTTCTTTTTTTTTTTTTTTTTTTTTTGTTTTAATAATATAAATGGATGATACAGGTCTATGGGTATAAAGGTTGCTTTATTGGCTGAGNCTGGGTCAATCTAATTAGCATAAAGCAAATGGATGAGCTATTTATCATTTATATGTAAATATGAATTTTCAGCCATAGTAGTTTTTATTTTGGGGTAAGTTTTAGTCACTTTTTTCCCAGAAAGATGAGAAGTGAAAACTGTAAAGAAAAATTGGACTTGTGTTCTAATTGCAGTTTTGGTGAAATAATGAAAGTCATAAAATGATGTTACATTACTCTGTAGACTAAGGTACAAAAATGCTAATTTATTGCTAGACTGCAGCGTCCAATTTGCATTCCAAATCAGACTGCAGAGCTCCCCAAATGAGTAGGTGCCCTCACAGTGTATTTAACCTGTGCTTTTCCCAAGCAAATTCATAACACTATGTGTGTTTTTACATGCTTCCTCACATACATACCCACATGTGGTGCTTCACCATTTTCAGATGGTCCAGGTTTTTTAATAGGGATTTGAAGTGTACAGCTAATTTTGGATATTAGCAATCAGAAAAAGAATTGAGGCAAGTACTCTTTTAAATCTTTACACTGCCCCTAAATTCCTGTTTACTGTGACACTGACAGATAACATGTAGGGTGCATATAATTTGCAGCGATTAATGTCATGTGTTACATTGTGCTTGTATGTGTGTATAAACACACAGTTGCATACAAAATGGTACTGTTATAAAGATGTTTTCTAGAATATTATAAGGATAATAGTGTATATTTGTTGTTAGTTCCAGATGATACAGATATATGAGAAGGAGGGAAATGAAGAGTCATATTATTCTTAAATGTGCTGATACAGGAGGAGGGGGGCGGGGGGAGAGAGAGAGAGAGAGAAAGGCAAGTAATACAGCATAAAGAACCCACAGGCATCTGGGCTTTCCCACTTCAGTGGCAAATAGGGGGAATTATGGGTTGGTGGTCTGCTTTCCGTTAGGAGGACACCCCTCCATCTGTTTTCAGCACAGCCTGTTTCCAATTTAAAACACAGATTTCAATACAAACCTCAATTTCTTTTCTCCATTTTATATGCAAAGTGAGGCTTATGAATCGGTGTCGTTGCCTTAAGGGCTCAGACCAAATTTCCCCCCAAAATTCACAGTCTGTTCATGTGAATACCTGCTTACAGTGGTACACAATGGGCAGCTTTGAGAAGAAAAATTGATAATCTTCACGGAAGAGTAATTTGAATGAAATTACACTTGACAGCCTGTCTCCAAGCAAACAAGGAGAGTGAGGGAGCCTTAGCTAAGCTCTGAAGACTTGCCTAAGCCTCTGCTGTTGGAGCTTCCCAGGGAAAAAAAAAAAAAAAAATCCACACTTTTTCCTACATCTGACTGAACCTTTTGATTAATTCTCTGTAGCTGTTTCTAGTGAAGAAAGGTAGCCATGGAAGAGAATATGGAAGAGGGACAAACACAGAAAGGTACTGTGATAAAATTGCTTTCTCTTTGCAAGGAGATAATTATTTTGCTGTTCCTTATTTGCTTTAGCAACATGCTGTAAGGTTAGTGAATATCCTTATGTGGCAGATGGGTAAAGATTTTTATTTTTTTTTTAATACCATTCACTTAATTTGTCTCTCTGCAATAGCACCTAGCATTACTATAGTGATTGTCTTCTTATATCTAGTATTAAAAGAATCCAGATAGCAAATGTTACATCTATACTAATAATATTGCAAGCATTTAATGCAGCCTGCTTCCCAGACCAGTCTTTGTTAACCCTCATTTATTTCACGTTTTCACGCTTGTCTAGCTGGGTCAAGGGAGTCTAGTGTGAACTATGAGAGAGCTACTCACACAATATTTGGAGCCAGTTGCAGTTGGATATCTAACAATGTAACCAGTATTTACACCTTGAATGAGAGTCCAGACTGAACAAAGACATGGGGTATATTTTGTATATATTAGGGCAGTATTGAAATTTCCCTCTGCCTTTTTTTCCACTTTTGTCTTACAAGGTGTTGAAGCAGCCTTGCTATAGTTCTAATATTTGCATTGTACAGATTTGCATTTTGCTGAAATTCATTTTGCATGTTGCAGCTGAAATTGCTTTAGCAAGATGTACACAGCATGTTCTGTTCCCCTGTTTCTGGTCGATTTAAAAATAACTGAATGTTATGGGATGTGTTAGCACTTAAAGGTGCAATATAAAATTATTGCAGACTGTTTATTAATTTGTGAATCTCTGAGAAACGTAGTTTTAGTCTTTTCACTTAAGTGTTATTCTGTACAAGTGACATTACAGTAGTGAAAGGAACCAAGGTTTTTTCATTTTACTGCAAACACAAAGGGTAATCCTAGTGAATATTTGCCACATGAAATCATATATACTTTTCATTTTGCATTTATTTTGAATTTACTTCCATTTGAGGAGGATTTAGGAACTCACCAGATCATTTAATATAAATTGCCTGTAAAGGCATATTTTCTGCACTGATGCTATATTCTGGTTTTCTGCTCCCTGATCAATCTGCTTTCTACATGTAAATGTCATGTTTCCTCATTATAAGTGACCCATTTAGATAGAATGCAGCTTTGAATTGTTTATGGTCTTGACTTGATCTAGATGCACAATAGATAGTCATGAGAAGACTAAAGGATATATGTGCCCCCCTGTATGTATACCTACTTATGTTTATAGATTAGCATCTGGTTGATGATTTCAGCAGTTTCTTCAGTTGAATTTTATTATTTGCAAATGGCAGAAATAATGGGAAAATACAAGACAGTTCAGGGTTTTCTTTGTTTTGTTTTTTTTCTGAAGGTAAAATCAATACTTTTATTGTATGGTTCAAATTATTTAGTATGCTCTACATTTAGAAATGAAGATATGCTTTTTTTTTAAGTCTGAAATGCATTTTTTTTCCTTCTTAAAACAAGTGAATTGAACTGTTTGACTGCTGAATCAAAATACTTCATTGTTACTGAATTATATTGCCTGAGGAAACAGTGTGAAATTCAAAATCCCTAAATTCTTGTTAGAAATGAAAAAAAAGAAAGAGGAAAAAAGTGAATGATTTTGTATATTGAAGGAACATGTTGTTATTGATAAACTGTGCCCTCATTGTTCGTATGATAAGCAGTTGAATGACCAGTAGCCACTCAAAATGGTGTGATTAATAGTGTGATTACAACAGCTAACACTACTTACCCCCCACCCCCATTTACAATGCCATGTGTTCAGCCTTTTTTCCCTTTAGTGGTACCCAGCTGTCATCACAGACAGAGACAGGAGAACGTTAAGAGCTCACAAATTATATGTATTTTTCCTTATTGGTGTGGAAGGGGATGCTGCTTAGTTGCTGTGACCATATCTGAGAACCTGTCATGTCAACTTGTTGTGTTCCTACTTTGGATTATGACAACTTTTAAAATGTACTTAGAGTCTGAAGAAAATTTGCAATTCAGGAGGACAGTGAAAAAATATTTTCACTTTTTAATTTTTCAGGATGCTTGAATGCAGATGTTGGAATTATAGTGAAGTATAGGGATGATTATGAAATCATGGATCTTTTTAAGGTTTGCACTTCAAAAACGTTGGCTGTTATTAGTATGACTTGATAATTCTCCTTCAATGTTTCTGGGTTTTTCTCTTTCATTTAGCATGATCTATCAATTATGTGTTTAATTGATATCCATGGTATAGTTCCAGGTCATCTGGACTAGTTTTTCTAACTGTAGTGTCCCCGTAACTTTAACTGTAATTCATATATCCTAGTTTTTGTCCCCCTGACAGCCTGAGTGGAACTGTTTCTTTCTTTCTTTCTTTCTTTCTTTCTTTCTTTCTTTCTTTCTTTCTTCTCTGCTTTCTACAAAATCAATGGGAGTATAAATTGCCACTGCTTATCAACTCCTGTGCTCTTCACAGTGGATGCTTTGAACCTCCCACTGAACAGCATTACGTCTTGCTAGCAGCCATGATGGAAGTGAATAGTTTAATATTGATGCATTTCATAAATATGATAAAGATCACTCTAATCAGAGGCTTGCAGATTTGGAAGTCTTGTTATTTTAGAGAATTTTTTGCAATAAGATATTGATAAGTGCAAACATAGTTCTTACCATACTGGTTCCAAAGAATGACTTTCTGCATTACACAATCTCTGCACATTCTAGTGGTTAACATTTATGATTTGTTTATGGCTGTACATTGGAAAATTGTCAGCAGGGAAATATATTACAGCTGCTTTCTGAAAATAAGGAATTACTAGAAACTGTATAGTTCAAAGTAATGATTGGAAAACAGAAATGGACATCTCCCCCCCACACACACCCACCCTTTTCTTTCTATTGGCCTTGGAAAGTGTGTAGCCTTAATACAGTAAATTGAGATAATGCTGTTGTCCAGCAGTTTTCTTATGTAAAGCTGTAAAAACTGAAACCAAGAATAATTTCTCTTGAATAATTTTCTTTTTTAAAGTATTAGAAGACTTGTCCCCCCCTGCCCTTTTTTACTTGATACCACATTTCCTTTGCTTGCAAGCCAGTATAGGTTGGGGACCACGTTTCACAGGTATTTGCTATGCAGCTGTCTGTAGCTGTCCAAGAACTGAAAACGTGTAGAAAGTCTGGCTGAAGTGTAAGCTACATGTGAACACTAAAATATATTCTAACAATGTAAAAAGTCATAACATCTCAGAAATATCAACTTGTTCACAATTTCCATAATACTGACATTATGCTACATGCCTAGAATTGTAACATACTAAGAGCTTTGATTGCAAATTTGCTGTCTGGAAAACCCAGAATAACTAAAGCCTGTAATTTATTTGACTTGGTTTATTTTTCAGAAATGATCAGCTCCACTTAAAAGCAGAAGTTTCACTGATGCCTTTAGGGATGCATGGTAATTTTGCAAATCTCATGCATAAATTTGCATGTGTCAGTGGTAGGTCTCAACTGCCAATGTTTGAAAGACAATGATGTCAAACTGCTAGCTTTGCTATGTGGAAAAAGATATCAGTCCAGTTCCTGTAGAGCATGTCTTCCCTCCGTGAAAGCACTAAGATTGCAACAATGTCCCCAACTCCAGTCATTTGTCCCAATAGAAAACTTTTCAGAGGGCAGGCACTGTAAATTTTTGCATTGTGTGGGGCTTGGTACAGTGGAGTTTAGGGTTATTCTCACCACATCTCTTTCAGAAAAAAAGAAACATTCTGTAGCACAGCAAGACATACTTATACCACTTGCACTAAACTGAAGATAAACGTGCCTTAATTTTTTAGTTTGAATTCCTTTATAAAGTAAACTCTTGGGAATGGATGGAGCATCTGTGTTTGTACAGCAACAAACATGAGGAAGAGCTAATTTTACTTAAGCTCTCTTGGCTGTAGTATACCTGACAAACATAGATAAGGTTCCACTGGTAGCATAGCAAACAAATGTATAATTTTATTGTGACAAGAAATGGTTGAGTACCAGAAAAGACATAATGAGTTAGTATTTGGTTTGAATTAGAGATTTAAGTGGATCTGCAGCCTATTATCAAAGCTGTGTTGTTTGTTCCACAGCATGCCAATGAAGGAGAGCTTTAAGCAGAATTTTAGAGGAAAGTCATAAGGAGTCTAGTGTGCTATCAGTAATATGTACACACACACAGCCTCTGCCTCTTCAGCCATGAGAGGCTCAATTACTTCCTCTTACGTCAGTACTTTTTGGAAAATGGCAGACTCTGAGTTAGTAGGATACTATAGACTAGATGAAAATGATGATTTTTATTTCATTTTAAGAAATAAACTAACAGCCAAATAGTCAAAACACTGCTGGCATCCTTTGCAGGTTAGTCTTCTAAATGTTTTTATTTACCTCTAAAAGAGAACAGTTGTCCAGTTTCTCATCTGACTATTGTTAGAAAGCTGGTTAAAATAAAAATGAGCAAATCTCAATATTTTGCACTTTGGTTTTGTTGGGTGACTATACTTGTAAATAAAGCTAAGGAGTTATTTTCTGTCCTTTAATGTAAGTGCTACACTAAGTGTGATCCATGCTTGTATCTTCAGTTAGATTCTTTTTATGTTTAGTGCTCTGTCTAGTCTTATAGGACCCCTGAAGTACAATCAGTTTTGTGAGTAATTTGGAAATAGCTTTTACATTTGGCCTTATAAGTAAGAAGTAGCAGACATTTGCTGGCTGATATTCTTCGTACAAAACCTAGATTTGCAATGCTTGATTCTTAAAGAAAACATGATGGGCAGAGGTCAATCTCTGTCCTTTGGGAATATATTTTCAATCCTACTCTTAGTTCCCAAGCTTGTGTTCAGATTGGATTTTTGCAAGTTCCTTCAGAGTAGAATGGTCATAACTTTCATCATGTTTATTGTTGCCTGATCTTAAAAGCATGTATGTGTATAGTAAGTGTCAGATAAAATACTCACTTGACAATCACAAAGTCATTAACAGAGTAAATAATTTTCCTTCTCAATCAATGTTAAATGTGGAAGTAAATTTTAGCATCTGGCAAAGTATCTCACTATATTTCCTTAATACTCCTTAGTAGTTAATCAATAACATTTATTGAAGGAAAATGCAATAACATTCAATATGAATTTGAAGTTAATTGTTCTAACATTGTAAGAGTTCTTTTCCTTTATGTAGTAACTACAGACTACCTTACTTAATATTCTTACATTAGGAGCAGTGAGTTCCAGAGCTGTAATTTGAATATATGTTATTATTCAATACATTAGGCCTTAATTCACAGATAATGATGTAAATAAATTTAGTCTTGCTTGCTTATTTAATCTTTAACATTAAAATGTCTCTGTTAATAGTAGAAAACTTCGTATCTCTTACAGGCTTAACATCATACTAGTCATAGGCATGAAAATCCAGCTTTAATATGACCTAATTATACTTTTATATATATTCTTACAGGGCAAAAAGTATTCCAGCTGCCCTAAGGCAGATGGAATCCTCAATTCAGTGTGTGAGAATTTAAATCTTCATGGTAATTTTGACACTTGTATGTCAATTTCATAAATAAGCTATTTTAGAAATAAGATACTCATAAGTAAGAGCTGTAAAATGCTTAGAAAAAAAGTGTTGAATATATTTAAAATGATTAATTTTACTAATTCTTGCAAAAATACTGTATCAAAACAGCAATATAAATTTATAAAAAGCTTTTCCTACAGTTTGTCAAAGTAAAGGCTCACTTTGGGGGGAAAGGGGTATTTTGGGTTTCTAATTACTCTGAAAAAATAAACATTTAGTAATGACAAAACAATACTGCAGATATAGCAAAAATAAATTTGATTCAGTTTAGTGCTTAGGCTCCTCATGGAGAAGGATTTGAGGGATTGATATATCTAATATCTAAAAATTATTCATTTTATGCTATGACTATGCATTCTTTTCTGATAAGCATCTTAAACAATTTTGGCAATGCAATTTTTAACCTGTTTGAATTGCCTGCCACTGGACTAAAATTCAAGATGGGAGAATGGATGGAATGCTGCTGGCCTCACATAACAACAATGTTTGCTTTCTTGATACAATAGTTTTGAACTGTTAATTCTCCCTGTATAAACAGGTGAGAATATGCTCTTTCATCCTAATAGTTTTATATGGAGGATTAAGTAGAAAATTAGAAAAAAATATACACATTTTTGGGCTGTTCTGCTTCAGATTGTAGACACTGTGTGTGATTTTTATGAAAGCCATAAAGCATATAAACACCTGATGTTCCTTGAAAATCAGAAGGTAAAATAGGCAAAGGTGAATAATTATCTTATATCAAATACTTTGTCAGTTAATATTCTGTTTGACAAGTCTATATCAGAAGAATTTTCAGCCAATTCATACAACTAAAATGCATAATTCCTGCTGATATCTTCTCATGTGACTGATTTCTGAGACAGGCCAGCAAGTCCCAGACTGATGTGTTGTCACAAATCTTTTTTGCTTGGGGGGGTGGGGGGTGGGTTGGGGAATTACATGGACTTCAGTTCCAGTGTGTAGGGAATAAAAAACAAGTGTTGTCATTTTCTCAGCTGCAGAGAGATGAAACTCAGAGCATCAAAATTGTGAGGGTCAAAGATAAACACCAAATAGGGATTAAATATCAGAACTGAATTTTTGCACACGTGCACTCCAGGGCCTTATGAAGGAAAGCCACAGACACAAAAAATGGCTTAGGTATTCTGTTAGTTTGTCCATGCCAACTCTCATACTACAATATACTAGCCTCAAGAAACATAAATTTTCTCTCTCACCCCTTAACCCCTCTAATATTTTAATTTCTTTCTTACTAGGAAAATCTAGGACTTCAGTAGTCTTCCCAAAATTTATACAGCAGCCATCTGGGACAAGATTGTTCCAAATAACAGTTGTTAAAATATAACTAACTACTACTCAGTGCAAGGATTACTCTTCTCTTTACATTTACAATACCCCTGATATTTTCATTTGGACAGTTTCTGAAGAGTTTTTATTTGGTTCACATAATGAAAGTTTAATTTTTTTTTTTTCCAGTAGTGATAACAATACAACTATACAGCAAATTATTATAACAATAAATTCAGTATCAATTTTAACAAAAATATGTCCTTTAATAGTGGTGTGAGGAGAACAGTGCATTTGCTGCAGTTCTGGTACAAAAATAGACTTCAGCAAAAGGTGCATTTTCTGCCCTTTTGGTATATGAGCTTTGCAGGAAGCTGCTACTGCCAGAGTGTAAATAAAACTCAAGTAGAATATAGTATTTGCAGTTCCAGTAAGAATTTCTCACTTCTCAGTACCCCAAGAGTGCGTTTTGTTTTTCTTCCTCTTCCTAAAAAAGAAAAAAAAAAAGTAGGTTTTTGTGACTGCTGTCCTGTTTTTCAATTTTCTGTGGAAGCACTTTCGTTTTAGCATCTGGAAAGCATGGAAATGGAATTCTACAACATTTTTTAACTTCTTCTGGGAACGTGTAATATAAGATAAGTGCTTCATGTTTATTAATTGTCATAACGGGTCATATTCTACTTCTCAATCTGCAGCAGGATGGTTTTATATAGGTAAAATTGGACATTAAGGAGTAATTTGAAGGAACAGAGTGTAATAGCATAGTGAAGTGATTAAGCAGGGATTGTTTTGCATTAAGGCACAATGGGGAAAAAAAGTAGAGATGGTGGTGCTGATAAAGGTTGAAGAGAGGCAATATGATGAAAAGAATAAAAGAATTAGCAGTATAATTTGAAAGACCTTCAGAGAAGTTCAAAAGTTTAGAATTGATATGGAAATAGAGGAAGACAATATTAGAGTTAAGAGAATGAAAGATACTAACATTTGGTCTTTCAGACAAGACCTATAAAGAGCCTTGATGGAAATTTTAGGAGTTTCTTTAGAAATAAAATGTGTGTTTTAAGGGTAGAGTGTTTCTAAATGGCTTCCAAATCTTTACCTTTTATTCTCTTATGAAAAAAAATAAATCTCTTATGGTGTTGATATAATGACATAAAGTTCAATAATTTTAAACTTAAAAAAAACATCCAAAACACAAGCAATTTCAACAGAGGAGTACTAGGTTGATATTTGCAGATTAATGTTGGTAAATAAAACATTTGAGAAATTTCACATAAAAAGTTATTAGAAGCATAAATTCAGATTATCTTTTTAAAATAGTATACATGTAAACATGTAATTTAAACATCTTTTTTCCCCCCAGGTAAAACAGCAGCCATGCTATGTTCATAGCTACTATGGTAATATCGTAATATTACTATGGTAATATTGTAATTGTGAGTAGTTTCTAGCTATTTTGAAGTTACGCATAGATGAAAGAAGGAGAGCAAGTTTGATTTTATCCTAAAATGATGAGAGATAGAAAAGAGTATCTTAGTTGGAAAAGGAATGTATATCACTTCAAATTCATGGAAAAAAAATTATCACAGTTGACCCATTGGCCTAGTTTCTCTGGTGAAGGAAGCTGGTACTGCGTACCCTTGCCTAGCAAGGTGATATAGCCAGTGTGGGAGGCTCCACAGTGTAGTGGCACCCTCCACTTAGCTTTCTTTATGTAATTCATCAAAGCCTGCCACCCCCTGATTTCCCACCAAATCTCCTCTTACTGTATTAAACTATATGCAATAGTAAGCACCTGGCATAATTTTGAATCAGTTTAAAAGCCTTTAGAAAACAACCATTGGAAGAACGTGGGGTGTCTCTTTGCAGCTCCCAAGTGAAGACATGCTGGGCCATAGCTAAGAATTTAGGCTTGCATATTTTTTTACAGGAGCAGATCCTGAGCTTCTGGTGTCATGGTTTTGATTGGTATCTCAGGGGGTAGATGAGGAAACCTGTCCAAGCCAAGTACTCATACCTATGCTTGGATGACATAGAGCACTGATCCTTGCCTCTCCAGGAGAAAGCCAATACATATATCCTGTCATGTTCTACTTCCATCTGCCAAATCATTTGCTCCCCATCTCTTTCACCCTTTTATTACACATCTCACTTCAAACAACCCTGGACCTTCAAAAGATCTTCTGCTCTGATATAGTATAAGTTACTAACAATACTTTGAATTCTTTGGGACTTCTTTATACTTACAGGCTAGAATCTGCATGCAGAAGTTGATGCTGTGGCATGTTTCTCTAGTATGACAAGGAGAATCTGGCCTGTGGTGAGCAAGACATTGTGCAGGCTGCTGAGGATGAATCATCCAAGTCTGCACTAGAGGTGGAAGGCCATGGAAAAGTTAGTACTGTAGCTAGTTCTTTGGTCCTGCTTTATCAGTAAATAAATCCTAGGTCTTAAGACTGTTTTTTAACATTTTGCATTAGTGAACATTTGCAGTTTTGGGTCGCTTTTGCGGCCTCACCAGTGCTGAGTACAGGGGCACAATCACTTCCCTGCTCCTGCTGGCCACACTATTCCTGATACAAGCCAGGATGCCATTGGCCTTCTTGGCCACCTGGGCACACTGCTGGCTCATATTAAGCCAGCCATCAACCAGCACCCCCAGGTCCTTTTATGCCAGGCAGCTTTCCAGTTACTCTTCCCCAAGCCTGTAGCGTTGTGTGGGGTTGTTGTGACCCAAGTGCAGGACCCGGCACTTGGCCTTGTTGAACCTCATGCAATTGGCCTCGGCCCATCGATCCAGCCTGCCCAGATCCCTCTGCAGCGCCTTCCTGCCTTCCAGCAGATCGACACTCCCACCCAGCTTGGTGTCATCTGCAAACTTACTGAGGGTGCACTCAATCTCCTCATCCAGATCATGGATAAAGACATTAAACAAGGCTGGCCCCAATACTGAGCCCTGGGGAACACAGCTTGTGACCAGCCGCCAACTGGATTTAACTCCATTCACCAATTTATGGAACACCTTGAATTTCATGGTATTCTGCCAAAGACATCTGTACATAGCCTACTGGTAGAGCCCCCTCTGACTAATTTTTATATATTGTGGTTTGTGACAAGCCTTTGGTAATACTACCAGGAACTTCAAATTCTGAGGTGTTCCTGTTGGATAAGGAGAATTAAATACACAGTTCAAGTAATATAAAACAGAGCATCTACCCTTCCTTACAAAGTACAGAAGAATCAATATTTACTTATTAGAGAGGTAGAAGGACATTTTTTCCAGAGGGAGGCATACTCTTGTTCTTACATGAGGGAGCGTTTGTGGATTATTTAACAACTGTGATGTCATTCAATGGAGGATTGCATTCCCTGTTAGTGAATGGCAATAGATAAACTAAAGTTACTTTAACCTTTCCAGTAAATTACTCCTTGCCTTTTACCAGTTAAATGCCATATTTTGTCCTCATGTCACATGTACAAAGTGATTTATATTCAGCAATTTCTTGCTCTTTACTGTCTTGCTTGTTCTGTTACCTCTATGGTGAAGATTATATTTCCAACTACATTTTTTGGCATAATTTACCGTGTTCATGGTGCAGCTGGATCTGTTTTCTGGGATGCTTACATCTGATATGCTCCCTTTTCAACAGAGGAGGTGGGGAACAACTGAGCAGAAGTTGCTGCTGTCACTTGGAGCAGACAAATGCTTCTGTGCTCTACCTGAGTACAATGTTAAACAAATCAGGTAGCTGCAGTAGCAGAAAGGGGATGCAGTAGCTGCTACTGGGTGCACTGAGCACAAATTCAACCTCTCTGGCTATCAGATTAGTCCATTGTGAAAAAACTTAATTGAGCAGATGTCCAGGAACAGACTTCTATTTTTACTGATAACGATAATGGTAATAAATAACATTTTTGTTAAACATTATTGGTAAACAATAACATTTAAATGCATAAGGCATAAAAGAACTTAGAAACTTTTAAAGGATAATGTTTTTCATTAAGGTTATATACCAATGAAAAGCACATACTTGAACTTATGGAGATAGTATGCTGCTAAGTCATTGTAAATAGTAACTCAGTGTGCATAACTGAGGATGAAAGTAAATGTCTGAAACTGCCTTGAGAAAGGGACCATTGACTACTGGCCACTATGTTGTTCATGAATGTATTCAGTTACATTATTGAATGTTGTATTATTGATCTTTAAACTGAGTAGCTTTAGCGTGAAATGCTTCCCACTTAACATGGTTTGCCTTTGTTCATGACTTGTTGGTAAACCACTCTTATATAGAAAAAAACTTATATTTCTAGCTGAATGACTCAAATACAGTGATTTACTTTCTCATGAAATAGACTATGTTAGATATATAAAATGCTTTTCCTATTTGTTGTGAAGCTTCAATATAGCAGCCCATTGGTCTTCAGCGACTTTTGTAGCCTTCTAATTTCTTATTGGATGTTGACTGCTACTTCTGATCAACATGCACTTTTAGTATTATACATAAGCATAACCATGGTTTCCCCCCTGCCTTTCCTCTTAGTAGTAGGTTGGAGTTCCTTATAAACACCTGCAGATTCTCTTTGTGGTTCTCACATTATTCAAAAGCATCTTATTGCCATGTTACTTAACTAGACGGCTGAGGTAGATCAAAGTGAAACTGGATCTTGTTTTCCAAATATTCATAATTAGCTTGAGATCTACTCCTCTGAGCCATAAAACTTTTCTTCTATTTAGTCGTGACTATATTTGCTACATAATACTTCCCTTTTGCTGGAAAATTCATAGTCCTAGTGAGTATTAAGGACCACTTCATTCACACTACCCACCAATGTTGTAGAAATGAGTAGGTTTTGCTTGTAAATGCATACATTGCCCTTCATTTTAGGGTAATATAGTGCTTCTAAAATTATACACATAAGTAACTTCAAAATCTGCAAAATCGGTGATCAAGACTCTGGTCGTGCAAAGATGTGTATGTGCATATTTGATGTCATGCACTGTGAGTAATCCCATTGGTTTTATACCAATTATTTACATAAGCAAAAAGGAAGCACATGCACAGCCTTTAAGATTAAGACCTAACAATGCCATGGAGTAATTTGCATGTAGCTGTCAGGTTTTTGGCAGGAAATCTGTGAGAGGATATGATGATGCAATTTAATAGGGTCTGAGAGGAGACTGGAAGGAAGGTTGAATTGCGTTTGTTTATCAGCTGGGTTTTTTTTGTTTGGTTTGCATGGTGTTACAGTAGATTAATATGCTTTGAGGTCTCCTGTGGCTCTCTGCAGGTTCCAAGAAATTATTATTCTTTTCTTCTTCACTCTTTTAATTTTTAAGGGGTTTTGTTTATGTTTTTCCTTTGAATTACTAGAATTCACATTCACTCTTGGGCAGGATGTACTGAACCTTCTAGTGGTATTGAAATACTTTGCTAGCGTGTCTTGTTCACATGCTTAAGCCAAGCTGATGATCAAATTTGCTGTGCAGATGGAATTTTCCCCAAGGCAGGCTACTAGTGACCTTCTTTTTACCTTTTCTCTGCACCATGGTCATGGTCTGCTTTCTAAGATTATCTGGGAATTTAATTTCATTAAGTTCCTTCTGCTAGTGCAAGGACTAACACTGGTGTTATCTTTCTCATTGTCCTCTTGTAACAAACTATAGGTGAGACTTTGGTCTTTTAATGCAGGTC
The DNA here is from genome assembly GCA_013400535.1 of Scopus umbretta. Classification (NCBI taxonomy): domain Eukaryota; kingdom Metazoa; phylum Chordata; class Aves; order Pelecaniformes; family Scopidae; genus Scopus; species Scopus umbretta. Next base: position 42,161 of record VZTL01033956.1, on the reverse strand, counting down.
TGAAGCAGCATGTTGGCTAGTTACCTGTGTTCTGTGGGATAGAGTGGAGAAGATATTTGATAAATCCTTCTGAGCTGAGGGTCTGTTACAAGGCTTTCTGTTATTACAAGGTTCTTGACTCTGACAATGTCTGGTGTGAACACAGGAAATGGACGTTTGATTCTGAGATTTTTGCCATATAAACTGTGCTGTTTAAAATCTTAAAGGAAAAAAGATAATATTGCCAGCTATGTGTAGAATTTGCAGGAGTATCTTCTATCATACATTATAACTATTCTATCATACAGATAAAATTAATCAAAGAAAGGTCCTTACCACTGTGACTATCCCTAAGAGTTTAGTAAAACATGTACACTACAACTACACCCATGGCATGTGGCACAAAGGCCAGAAAATAAAAAGTAAATTTATTTCAGCTGTTCAACAGCATATGGAGGCTACTGTTTCTCAAAGGTGTCATCTTTCAAAATTATTCTAGATTTAGGAAGATAGTTCACTAGTGAATACACTGGAGCAGTTATAACCTAGCAGTGAGTAGGTCTTTTAGGTCAGCTGTGTTTATGCTAATGGTTCAGACAAGATATTTTTCTCCCCCCTCCCCATCTGGTCCAGTCATTAAATATTTAAGACACAGGGGAGCCTGTTATGGACATTTGGGGTCTTTTATCAGCTTTATGGATGTGTTTGCATTTGGGGAACTTTTGCTGTTAATATTTTCTTCATTTTGATCTGTTACACATGCCCGTACCATCTGTATTGCCTGTGCTTCCAGCAGATATCCTTCCATCATTACCTGTCATAGCCCCTTTTAGAAGATGAAAGCATGTACTTTATTACATATTGATTGACAGCCTTAACTTCTAAAATCCAGTTCAGGCACCTCTGCTTTTCTTGAATGTGACTGGAATATGCAGATTTCAAGACTTTTTAAAGTACCTGTAGCTAGCTGTGGGTGTGTTTTGTGAAAATTATATGCAACCAAAGAGCTGAAATATACTGTTCTTTCCTGATAGAAGAGTACAGTTATGTCTGTGCCTGGAGAGTTACCTTCTAACACACAGTTATTCCTAATTCTCTGTCTTGATTTATTTCTCATATTGGGGTTTTTTTTATTATTATCTTTTAATGTAGACTCAAGTAGATTTGATGTAGCAGCTGCAGTTGCTAAATCTTGTGGTATCCTTTGGGATCTCATTTTTCTCTTTTGGTTGTTCTTGCCTTCATAATTCCTGATCTTTTTTTGAGTGCATAGAACCTCTGTACCTCAAGCTGGAAAGATGAACTGGCTACTACTAAAGGTCTGAAAATACTGCCACTCAGGAATCATTGATCTGTAATCATTCCTCAAATCTAATATCCTGACAAGGTGATAGACTTCAGTGTTGCTACGGAATGTGGTTGTTTTATTTCTAAAGAGATAATTTTACTAGGCTTTTTGTAGTCCTTCAGGGACAATGAATTACACAATGGCCCAGATGTAACAAGCAATATAAGAGTAACAGTCATTAAACTGAATTATTGCTGTCGTCCTTACTGTCCTTAATCTGTTACCTTTTTTTTTTTTTTTTCCCCCATAACAACCTCAGTGTGATAAACTGTATAATTTAAAAGTTTCTCTACAGAAATGTGATGAAGAATAATTTGACTAGGGGTAGTAGTGGGTAATAATGCTGTAGAGTTTTTTTGGGTAGGCATGGCTATAAATTCTGTAATAAATTAAGCTAGTAAGTACTAAAATATAGAATACTTGCATGGAATGAATGTAATGAAGCACATTTGCTCTTTGTAACTGGGAAAGCATGTTAGAAACCTGCACAGCAATTTGTTCACTCTTGTCAGAATATGAAAATCTTTGGATATTTTTCATTTTAATGATGTTATGTAAAAAGAGGGCAATTATTTGCATTTGCTTTATGCAATTGCTTTGACTGTTTTTATTCTTTGTCCATTATGACTCATTTTATGAAATTGTTTGTTTTTCCTTTGTTAAGAAAAATTAAGGAAAAACTAGCCTCTTTTCTAAGTGTCTTTATGGTTGTTGGGATAGAATAGCAGTTGCTCTGTCAGTGTCACTGTTTATTTTAATCTCTGAATTAATTTTCTTGGTTGCTAGGCAATCCTACTTCATAGTTTTAATGGAAATGAGTAATTCAGGGTGTTCTCATTTCAGAAGATGCAATCGTTTGCTTTAAAACTGAAAGTAGATTTCTCTATGACATAATGCTTGACAAATACTCATGTTGGTGTACAATTTTATGACTATAACAAAATACCCACATTTCTTTTATCTAGTCCTACATTTCTTGTACATTCAAAAAAAGCCATTGTAAATCTAAGGTATTCGGTAGAGGCAGAACTGGGCTTTTGTGTATATGTAAAGGATAAATATCTGCTCTAATGTCTGGCATTTGAGAAATTTTTAAAGGCAACTTATGGAACTGGTATGTAGTATGTATTTGGAGCTGGTATCAGTTAAGTCTTTTTACATCCTCAACGGCAATGCTGTAATAAGTAGTATGTATCTCAGTTACTCAGCTTGCAGATGTATTCAGCAGGTGTTGCTTATTAGCAGTGCAGGGAAGTTGAAAAATAGGTATGAATATTCAAAGTAGTAATAACCACATTATTAAAGAAAACCTCTTAACAGTCTGTAGTTCCAGAGCTGTTTTTCATACTGGAAAAATATAATGCCTCAGGACAGTTTCTTTAAACTTTAAAATATTGTTTTCTGCTATTTCAATATTACTCTTATTTAAGGACATATATAAAGGAAAAAGAACTTTAAATGAAAGTTCATGGATACCTCAGTATCAGGGTAGTGCAGAAGCGTAGGCCTTGTTTATTTTGTTGCTATCAGCTATGCTTCCATTTCTTCTGAGCTATTATCTAGTGAAATACTGTCTTTTGGCTTGTAATCTCCATTCCGCTTTCCATGCTGGTGAACAGCATGGCTTGGAAATGAATGAAATCCATGCTGCTTCTCTATAGAAGGAGAAAAGCATCCTGTGGGCCAGAATGCCAATGATGTACCCTCGTAGGGTACTTTGTGCTCCTGACGTTGGTTCAAGGTTTATCAGCTCAATTTCTCTAGCCCATCATTCTGCATGCTTAATTGCTCTTTATTTTCCTTCTCCCCAGTTTATAATAAACTTGTCTTCCTGATCGTGGCTGACTTTTTGGTACAGTTAGTGCACTGAGGACCACAGCTGATTTGGTTTATCTGAATAATTTGTTGCTATCAAAAAGCTAAAAGATTAGTCTAATTTTGTCCAGTTTGAAGACGTAATATGTTATCAAGACAGAGAAGACTGGGAATGCTATGTATTTTAATTTTTTTTTTTTTTTTATTAAGTTAACAATCTTTGCAGTATCTATTAATACAACTAGCCTCTGGGCAATATCTTCCAATTGCTGTTCTACAACTTCAATTACAGCTGATGAATTATAACTATTTTCAAAATATTTTCAAATATTTTTGATATATATAAAAAAATCAATCATTCAGCTGTGTTCTTCATGGAACAATGTGCTTTTATTCAGTTGTTTGTTACACATGAACTATTAAGGTGAGTAGATAGCTAGCATGTTTGCAACTGTAATGATAATGTACAATGAAAGTAACAAGTTGGATCATTTGTATTCAATATATACTTTGGAGACCTTCTCACTTTTTGCAAATGAGAGGTGGCATATGCAGCCAAAATTCATAAGATTATATTCATGTTAGTGAGCTCTCCCAGCTTATCTTAGTTTGTTTTACCATTTAAAGAAAGCAGTACTGAGATGATAGTTTTCAGTTTGTGAAACTGGGTTATGAAACTCCTGCAACAGAAGCATAAAAATGTTAATGTGGGTGAAAGTGAACCTGTAAGGGATATGAAATAAATTTCTTAATGAACATATGCCACAGACACCCCTTCGTCTGTGAGGCAGAACACTTGTATAAACTGGTTGTAAAAATAACTGCTTTGTTGGTATTTGGTAATGTTATTACAATAATTGCCTTTCAACAAATAGGGTAAAACCAACGAAACAAAAATCCCATCAAAGACCTTCCTAAGGTAGTTCCAGTAGTGTGCAGCTTCAGTAGACACAAACGTTGGGCCTTTGTCCAATATATGAATACGCAGTAAAGAGTACACAGTTAAAAAACAGAAAATGTGTCACAGCAATAACTTCCATCATGCTTGGTAATTCTGAAGAATGAAATAGTTATGAAATAGTGGAGGTATTAAAGGTTCCATTATTGGATTAAAAAGTAAGCTTTTCTTTCAGACAGTAACTTATGAGTTACTGTTTTAGAGATAATGTTTTGTGAATATTATTAGGATATCATTTAAGATTCTGGACTGGGATAAGAAAGATCTGAAAGTGATTATCTGTATCATTTATATTTTTCAATTTTGAAAAATCTTACTGTAATTCACTGCGTCTTTGTTTTCCATCTGTGAAAAGCCATATAGGACATACATAAGCCTTCATTTCTTCCATGCCTTCTATGACTTGTTTATTGCTTTAGTAGGTCATGGTCTTTACATTTCTACAATGGGAATCTCATCTTAGCTGAGGCCTTTAGATACTAAAGAAAGATGAAGTGTGCCAGGGAATACTTACTGATTTATAAATTAAAAAAAAAAAAAATAAAATTGCAGGCATTAAATGTTCTTTGCTATTAGAGGTGGAATACAGGGTAATTGCAGTATCTTGTCTGTCCCACTTTAGTTTCTAACCAAATATTTTATTTAAATGAGAAAAACTAAAGGAGTTGCAATCATTATGCATATGGCATATGTGTTGTTAAAATGAAGAGTGACAGACCTTTGATTTTTAGCAGTGACATAATCTAAGGCAGAATGCTGTGATATACATATGGTAGATGTCTGTGCAGTATGCCAAAGGAAGGAACAGTTCAGAAAGTTAACTTCAGCCCCTTCAAAAGAACTGGATTTCTTAGTGATAATATGTATGTGATATGAAAAGTTCAGGACAGATACGATTATACACGGGATCAATGTCTCTTTTTACTCATTTTACAGAAGTGATACCAAACAGTGACAAATTGACCTGTGCTTGCTTGCTTCCTTGTTTAAAAAAAAAAAAAATGCATTTTCTTCAGATGAATGGCTAGTTTCCTTTAAGAAGGCAACTGCAGCATTTTCAGCTAATGAAATGATGAAACAATTTTTTCTGTCTTTGGTGGCAGCAACATGGACTTTGTATTAACAGCACATGATGGAATATAACCCCAAATATAAAGAAAATTTCAGGCTGAAGTACGGAAGGAGATTAGCAGACCTAACTCTTAATAGAAATATACTCAGAAGACTGTTTCTTAAATGTATCTGCTTTCTTTCAATATGTTTGTTGTACTGCTCCCACAAAAAGAGACTCTGAGTATCTTCCCCAGTGGTGGATGGGATGTGGTCCCATCACGTCACAGTGCATCCAGTCTCTACCCAGAACTATAAATAAGTACCACTGCCATCTAATTTATCTTAGTGGAAAGAGTACACTGTGGTGAGCTCTGCACTGTTCTAACAAGATTTATTTTTGCTACTTAAGCTATCTTGTTTAAATGCTGTTTATAGATCTTTTTTTGACTGCTGACAAGATGTACACTTAGACTAATTGTTGAAATAGGCAGCCTTCTGCCTGCCCCTCACTTTGTTGCAAGTTTGAAGCCCTCTTAAAAAGCAGCTCCTGAAATCATGTGATATGAACAAAATCTCAATGCAGTTGCATGACAAAAGCAAACTTCTGGCCTTCATGACTTTAAAGAAAAAGTTATTCTTAAAGTTACATATATAATGTATTCTATCAATAAGATATGGGTTATATGGAGGCTCTGACACTGCTGATGACTCTTTCAGCATGCATATGCCCCACCCTCATTTTCACTTGCATGCTTCCAAATAGCTTGAAATGTT
>VZTL01033956.1:16532-36219 GCA_013400535.1 Scopus umbretta | reverse complement strand
AAAAGAGAATTTGATTGGGGTGGGGGGGGGGGGGGGCGTGTTTCCATTTTCTTTGGTAAATAAGAGTAGCCCTCAGGCTTTGGTATTTTAGTTTTAGGGTCAAAGCACATGACGGACCTAGTCTTTGGCACTAATGTGCTGAATAACAATGAAGACCAGTTCCGCCCTCCTTGGGGTTTGAATGCAGACAACAAATGTCAAGATTTGAATGACTGAAAGCAATGTCAAACTACTATAAACTTCCCTAGATATAAAAATAAGAAGAAAGGATTTATTACAAATGAAACACAAAAAGTATTAAGGCATAAAGGTCTCTGAACTGAGGGTGTCTAGTACATGGGTTGAGGAAAAGTGGATAGAACTTCAACATCCAGTCAAGAATTGTAACAGCAGGGTAAGCTCACTAGAGAAGTTTAATGATAATACTAAGAAGTCAGTCCACTGAAGCACTGCCCATGTACTGCATCCTGGAGGAAACATGGTTTTCACATTGCATATGTGAGTCCTGTCACAACTCCTATTATTTCCTTTTGCTTTGGAGAACAAAAAATGCTTTTTAAAAGTGCATCTCAGGGAGTGGGGTGGGGAGAGAAGCTTTGTTTCTGAGGCTAAGTCATTTGTCTTAAAGAGTGTCTGTGGGAAGTGACTTCCCCAGCCCTTCAGTAAAGGAATTGGAACTTCTCTCCTACTGCTGTGTTATGAGGACTGCAAATTTTCTTTGTTTAGTAAATTTTTTATTGAGACCATAAGCATTTATTTCCTTGTATGACAGGAGGAGAAAATAACAAGCCTTACCCCCAAACCCCTGAATGGCTCAGTTTTTGTTATAGTCTAATTAATATCTGAATGTAGAGTAGTCCTAATATATCAGTGCATTTGTCACTGCTTGTAATGATTATCTGAAATTTGATACAATCACTTCCGGATGAGCTCTTTGAATTAGTATCTTGGTAACTGTAGAAGGATCGGGCCTGTTTAAATCCTGTACATAGCCAGAAAGTGCTAAGAAGTTGCTGTGACTCAAAGGTAGATCACCAAAAGCAAGTAAAAGGGTGCCATTGCTGTGAACTTGGAATGGTTCTTGATCACAAACAGTGGAACCGCATATAAGTTATCAGGTCATGCTAGATGACTTTCAGTAATGAAGTAATATTCATCAACCAGTTATATGTCACATACACTTTACAAAGAGAAATACTTTACAGAGATTTTGGGGGATTTTTCTCTTTTTTGGGATGGTTTTCCTGCAAAACAAGCTTTAGCTTTACAAGGTCAGATTTTTTTTCCTAATACTTTATTTTCTTCTTCATATATTCAACTTCTTAGAGTACAGAGATAATATAAACATTTCCTTAAAGTGGCCAATAGAGTTTTTATACCTATAGATTACAATGGCTTTTAAATGTCAGTATCCTGAAATGTTGTACAATTGAGCACTTGATTCTGCTAGAAATGGCGGGGGGAGGAGGTGAAGGGAGTGGGAAAGGAAGAAGGAAAGGGGAAATCACAGATTTCCAATTATTTCCAATCTTTTTTCAAGCAAGTAATATTCAAAGGAAAGCTTTGCATTAATTTTATACAAGTGTGATACAAACATATGAATTTACAGTTATTAATTAAAAAAATTGGGAAAAGATTATTCTTTTCAAAATGCTATCTAATCTCATGGCATTTTCTTGGGAAGGCTGAAAGTTTTATTCTTTTTTGCTTTTTTTTTTTTTTCCCCATACATAAGTGTAGTGCTTTCTTTATATTGTGACGTGCATAGAAAACTATTTGTCCATAAGTAAACACTGCTGCTCCTGGGAGACTGATATATTGCTGGAAGAGGCAGTAAATATATGGCAGATTGGTTTACTCATGAAAAGCACTTTTCTGAGTCCTGAGCAGAGGCAGCTGAAGTAGTAGTAAAAGGTGCTCAGAAGATGAATGTAACATGTGAGCTTGCAATCTTGGGCTATACATGGTAGATTGTACTAGCTGTGCGATAGTTATATTCAGAAACTACAATAGCTATACTGTAGCTGCCAGAAAATCAGTGTGCATAATGTTTTGCAGAACAGTTTGGTTTTCTCAGTTCTGTGGAACAAACTAAGTCCTATAAATGATGATGAACAGAGTGTCAAAAAATATTTTGAGGAAAAAATTCATTTTGTAGAATATCAGCCTTTGTTGTGAAGTGACCAATAAGGCTTCCTGTGCTAGCAGCATGGGTAAAACACAGTTGGATGTCACTATTCCTCACCAAGTGAAATTAGGAGAGAGGAAAATGGAAAGTGATTGCAGCTTTCTCATGCTCCACTGTTCAGCAAAGCCCAGTAGATCTGGAGGTGAACTAGTCTGGAAGAAATAAATTATTACCTTTATTTGTTACCACTGGAGAACAAAAGAACAACAAAAGAGTGAAGAGGACTTTCATCATGAGAGAATTTTGAGCAGCTATGCGGTACATAAGGTGGCTGCTGCCTGTAGTTGTATGCATGTCTGCTTATATTTTCAAAATTTCCAAGGACTTAGTAATAGGGATTAAATGAAAATATCAGTCTTAATGTCATAAATAAATGAAACATCTTGAAAATGTGAAGTGGATGCATTCTGAAGACTCAGGAACCAGAAAACAAGTGAAAGAACAGAAGAAACTTTAAAAAACAAACGAATGAAAAAACAAAACCAAAAAACCCCAAACCAAAACCCCATACACCACCAAAAAAAACCAAGGCAAAAAAAATCCAAACTTGTTTTAAGTGGCATATAGGGACCTGATTTTCCTGTCTTTATGGTTTATGACAATTATTGTAGTCTTATACAGTTCATTATTTTACCATCGCAAGGCTTGTGATGCCACTACAACTGCTGCTTGGGTGAGACCTGTCTTTTAGCTTTTCCTTTCACTTGAGTCATGGACTTTCTGGCTCCTAAAGCAGGTAATAACAGGGCTATTCAGAATATGTAGTCAGAGGCTCTGCGTCTAGGGATGTTGTAAAATGCAGTAGGTGGATAGGGACTAAGTGTATAATGTTAGGTCTTTATATCAGTTCAATAAAGACCCGTGCTTGCAGCAGCTGGTGAAGTACATCTGATGGTCAGAGACTGTCAGGGCTGTATGGTGTTACATGGAGAGGGAGGGTGGGTAGCTACTGGAGTTGCCAGCAGCTGGCAAACGAGGTAACTGGATGGACTGGAAGTGTTTAATGTAGAAAGGGAGTTGTTATGACAGGAGGGTCTCCATCTTTTATGCTGTGTTTAGGGGATATGATATCTTACATGACATTTTACTTGTGCTATTTGCTAGTGAAGCAAGAAGCTGAGAGAAGCAAAGCAGAATCACTTTTCAGCTAGAAGGCGTTTCTGTAGCAGTTAGGCTGGATCTGTGCAAAGTTGTGTCGGGTGCGGCATTGGCACTGATACTTTAGCCAGAGAGGAGGCCTTGAGGATTTTTGCATTTTCCCCAGGCAACAACAGAAGAGAGACAGAAAATGCTATGTCTGCTTCTAGCTGAAGAGTTCCCATGATCTCTTAGCCCTGTATCACTAGCTACCTTGCAGTGCTGCGAAGATGTGCACATTAACTTTTATAAAAACGTTGCTTTGCTTTGAGCAGTAGCTCAAGTACAGTCCAGTGCTAGAGCTGTTCTTTGGTGATATTTGCCAAAAGCTGAGTGCAGTATGTGCAGTCAATGATAAAATGTTCCTCTAGTACAAAAGAGTGAATTATCATCTCTTTTTTACTGCCCTCAGTCTTTGGCTTTGCGAAATGCAGCACAGTGTCAGGAAGCATTTGTTACTGTTGAAAGTATTTTGCCACTGTTTCTCATGGAGATAGGAGGTGTCGGACTGGGGTCTGCTAGGAGTTTTCTCTAGGAAGAGAGGCCACACTTGCGTAGGGGAGGGAAGGGCCACCTAACAATGAAAGCAGGCAGCAGAGTCTGATTTTTCCCTTCCAGATGTGGTTTAAGAAGTAGAGAGAAAGCTGAAGTAGTACTTTCTTCCCTTCTAAAGTGCTTCTGTGGATATTGATGCCAAATGATGTTTGGAAAGCTCCACTTCCATTGAGGCAAAAGTTCTGATATCATTCTCTCACAATGATTCTTATTTAAGGATGTGTTGAGGAGAAACCTAGGCACCTTTTAGTCACTGGCAGATGCAAAGCAGATGATCTTGCGGCAGCAGGGGGGAGGTGGAAACTGGAAGCTTCGAACGTCCTGCAGTCAAGAACAGCAGACCGGGCTGTGCAAATTCTCACAGAATTGCCAAGAACTGGAAATCATGGTGAGCATTTTGTAAACCAGCAGATAGTCCCTCTTCACCAGAGCACTGTAGGCTTTGCACATGATGCAGTCAGTTCAGGATAATTCTTCTGATGTCCTATTTCGCAGAGATGCAGGAAAAGCTGTGCTGTGCCCTAGCTGACATGGACTGGACTCCTGACAGCATTTGTTCCACAGACACAGCAAAACTCTGCTGAGTGTGTGTGTGTACCACAAATTTCATGGACCAAGTCTGAGGGAATTTTTAGGAATGCTTCAAAGAGCACATCTCTGTGATTACACCTGTCCCATTTCCATTTTCAAGTCCCTCCTGTAAAGCCTAAAAGAGATCCTGAAGTTGTTCAAAGAAAAGCTTGCTAGATTTCCCACCCATGAGGGCAAATTAATGTATTTTCCTTTAACTTCACTCTTTGGAATAGTGGGAGGGTTTTTGGCTCTAACTTTAAAGATTGCAGCCTAGAGGGACACCATGCATAGCCAATTTCATCCTTAATAATTGATTTTGAAATATTAGTAAATAAAACCAGTGTTTTACATTGGAAAATATTGGTATAATGATGGAAGTCCCTATGCCTGAGAGAAGTCTGTGAGGGTGATGTCTGAGAATGAGAGATTATGCATTTAATACAATATGTGTTGTGTAAAGTATTAATAATATATGTGGTTTTATAATCTTGTGATATTTTGAACAGCAAATATAGAGATAAATTTGCTGTGTAGCGAAGGCGGCAAGACTATAAACAAAGATAATCCTCCTGGGAGGTAGAAAGGAGAGCCCCTATGTTATTTTTGCATGGCATAGTAGCATGGGCTAGGGAGCACTTTGAAGATATGACAGGTTTGGGATTTAATTTTTGGGAAAAAAAAAAAAACAAAGCCAGAAGAACCCAAAGGAAGGACTGAAGGCTCTGTAGCATGGGATATAAAGAATGTGCATGGGAAAGGTGGCTGGAAGTGAAAGGATTGTGTGTGGTTCACCATCCCTATAAGCTAGCTGAACTATTAGACAATACTGCAGTGTTATTGTGTATAACCTAGAATTTCAATTTTTACCACTTACTGATGCTGAATTTTCTAGAATAAAGTTTTCACCTTTAAGTTTGTGTGGTATCAGTAATCCCAGGCAAGTGTAAGGAACATTTGCGTTCCCCCTCAACCCCCAACAATAATTAAAAAAAAAAAAAAAGTATGCTGTATGGACACTACGGGTGTCTGAAAGCCACATCAGGTTTGGAAACATCAGTTTCAAGATGTGAAGTGATACCCACTCTTCAGTGTTAATCAGAAAGGTATTTCTGCTGGAGGCAGGTAGTGTAGGAACAGTCCCAGAATTTTGGTAATATTAAATTACTGCAGTATGAATTCTTATAGCCAGGCAACTAATACACATATACAAAATATTAGGAATAAACTTATAAACAAATCCTCAGCGGTTTAAAAAATAGCCTGTTCTGCAGATACTGCAGAAGGATGCAGCTATTTATTGCTCTCTGCATGGTTCCTCAGATAATTCCATTTGGTAACTGGTGACACATGCCTTTAAAAGAAATTATTGACTTTCATTTAAAGTGACAGAGTCATATTGCTAAGAAACTAAAGAATGTAGGTAAATATATATTGAAGATATATTTTTGCATTTGGTAATATGCCATTATGTATATTTAGTTCTCTTGACAGTTGCCAGTCTCTTAAGCAAATTATTTATATTGGAATAATCTATTTGCAGGGAATGAAAAGAACAGAAGGAAACTAGGAAACGAAGGGAGAGAAGCTTTTTGAGCATGCCTGTGATAATATATTTGTGGAGGGCCAGAACAACATGGGAAACCTGTAACTAACCTGTACATAGTTCATTTTTAAATATAAATCCATGATGTAACTGTCTTGCAGAAATCATGTTTTTTTTAAATGATTTGCTCCTACGATGGCCATCTGTACAAATATATTCTAAAATAACCATTACATTCTTATAGCTTGGAAGAATATTTTTATGTTTTAATTCTGCCCAGTTCTAGCCAAGAAAGCAATATACAAAAGGTATTTAATCTTTTTCACTCTTACAACAATATTGACTTAGGTCTGTGAACGCAGTTAAACAAATACATACACAAGCAATGAATGCAGATTGTTATGGTAGAAATTTCTCCTTTAAGGCAACAAACACATTGGAGGATTAAAACATATTGCAGCTAATTCTGTTTATAGTGTTCTGGCCTTTCAAACTGACTAAGATGTTGCTCCAGACATCTTTGTAGTTCAGTCTCTGGGATTTAATCTCTGTAATGTGTTACACTCGCTATTGTCCCAGTGAATTTGTTGACAGACAGTAATTGGGTCACTGCATTGAAATGCCCGATGTAAGCCCCGAGTTCTCCCTGCTCGTTGGCAAGGCAACCACAGTGGTCCAGGCAACATGCGCAGAGCGGGCTCCCGGCCTGCCGCTCTCAAATGGTGTCACTGGAGGGCAGGGAGGAAAAATCGCTTGGATGCTGAAACAGGCAGCAGACTCCTCCCTATTTTTTTAATGTGTGTATTGTCTTTCAGAGGTGGTGGTGGGGATAGAAATGTAAACTTGCAAGTAAAATGAAGCAATGCACAGCGATTGTATGTGTATATGTATATATTATGACTTTGTTCTTAAGTCTTTGGATATTATTTTAGCTTGAGGAGATTGAATACATTATACATCAGCTGGATTTAATTCTTCTAAATATGACAGAAGAAAGATAAATATTTCATAACTGCTTTAGATCCTGCTCTGATTTGCTGTTCTCTTCTGCCCTCCTTCACACTTCCCTGTAGAGAAGCAGCTGATAAAGTGCTGTATCCCATGAATCTACAAATAAGCAGAATTCCATGTTTTGGAATTCTTATCTGTGGTACTAGTTGACGCTCTTCATTGCCTGTTTTTTTGTTTGGGGTGGGTTTTTTTGGAGGCTAAGTGCTAGGGAGGTGTTAGTGAAGGAAAGAGAACTGCCCTAGCTTGAAGGGATAAAATCCATAGACTGTCAATTTTATTGTCTTTCATGTATTCTTAATTTTTGTGATTCCTCAGGTTAGTTAAAACAGCTTGAAGATAGTTTTGTCTAGAAGCATATCAAATGCTGATGAAGGGGGTGGGGGGAAAAGAACTTCGTTTTTTCCAAGCTAAACAAACTCTACATATTCTTCCATTTTTTGTTCAGTCTGATCTAGATTGTGACAATTTGCTCGATGGAAGAAGAAAATTAATGCAATTTCTCATGCAATCACTGAATTTCTCAAGATTCTTTTATTTCATTTCAAGAGGTCTCATTTTAATGGGCTTTTTTTCTCAGATGAAGTCACCTCCTCATTAGCTTAAAAGTCTTTTGCAAACCTACAGTTTCTAAGTGATGACAAAATAAGTAACTGAAACTAAATTAGTCTTGATAGTTTATATTTTTTAGTGTGGACGAAGGTGTTAGAATAGCATAGGATACTATTCTGTACTGTAGTATAGTAATAGTAATTAGTGCTAGCAATAATATAGTAATAGCAATACTAGTAATGTCACTAATAGAAATAAGTAGTAATTATAGTATGATATAGTAATACTGTAGTATGTTCTCAAGAAGGCATGTAGATGCATCCTCTGTAGATATCTTGAAATTTTAATTTACTTCAATATATGCAGTTTTTGGAATGGTATTTCAAAATAAAGCTGAAGTGAGTCATACAGTTGGGATTAAAGTCATCTGCAGTGTTTGTAGTAATATATTCTTGCTATCATTACAGACAGCAGCTAAAACTACAGCTAAGTAAAAACCACCTGGGCAAAGCCAGTTTTATTTACAGTCACCACAAAACAGACTCTACAAGTCTGCATAATTAATAACAATGAAAATTAAAAGCAAGTGGAGATATGTATGATTTTTACTCAAGTGAAATAAACTTGGAGTCTGTGGCTACACAAAAAATTCAAACAAGGAAAGAGAAGATCCTTTGTGTCTTATTACAAAGGAATTTTGCTCTGTCCCACCAACATATTTAAGAGCATGGGGAAAAAAGTAACATGAAATTAGTTGGAGGCTTCAAACATATAATTGATAAAATGCTTCCGTTTCCATTCTTTAAATTTACATGTTTGTCATTATTGTCAGAATCTCTTGAACCAATGTTGTTCTGATATAAACAGGTAGAAGTTTAAGTGAAATGCTTTTATACTGCATAGTGCAGATGCCTATCTCTCTGTAAGTTAGGAAACTTGGCTTGCAAATAAAGATGATGGAAATTAGCAGTTTTTGATGGCTGGTTTAGTACCTTTTCTCAAATGGGTAGAAGCTTCCAAACTTACACAAAGGTAATATGCTAACACTTTCTATTTATTTGCTTGACTTCAATAGCTATTAGCATTTATATTGTTACTATAAGCTAAATATTTTGATTTAGCCAGAAAAGTCTGGACTAGAAAGAACTGCCATTTTATCTTGACCTTTACTGTAGATTACTTTAAACCAGGCTTCCGATATCCAAAAGACTGGTTTCTTTCATTTATACTGGTTTCTGAAAAGTAGTTCATGCACAGAGAAAACTTGAATTTGAACATCCACAAGTTCATATGATAACTGTTGGTCTAATTAACTGATTTTTACAGTTGACACTGAAGCCTGAATTTTACTGCTAAAATACTTTGCAAGAGAAGGGCTGTGAAGGTAAAATGAAGGAAATTTATAATTGCATAGAGATTAAACTCTTTCCTCCGACCAAGTCAAGGCATCAATGAACCTTTTGCATCTGGAGGAAACTGAGCTTTGTTAGTGACACTGCTCCATGGACTACGTGTTTGTTTGCTTCAGTTGAGTAGCTGATGACTGGAAGAGAAATGATTAGATTCTTATCTTTATAGGTGTCGGTAAAAAACATCTATTTTTGTAAAATAAAAACATTGTACAGAGCTGAGGGGCATATCATGTCCTGTAGCTATGAAGTTTTTAAAAAATAAATTAATTCAGATAGAAATTGCCACAATTAGTTTTCTCATGGCAGAAGCCATAGAGCCTGGTTACAGTAGCAGCAGCCAGCTCTGTTTTGCCATTCACACTAACCTAGGGAGCCGGGCTTCCCTGTATCTCTCACACAAGTCTCAGCTATTCCAAAAAGCTAGGAACACTGATGTTGTAATGCTGCACATCTGGACCTGATATAGCATGTAACTCTTGTCACCTTCACAACTTGTATGCTTCCCATCCCCATCAGCTGATCAATAGCAATTACTTCTGCTGAAGAGTCAACTCGCATTGCATGGCCAACATTTTACACTTCATGTTCAGGGCCTGCCAATGTTTCAGAAGTAGCAGAAAAAATACAATTTGGAAAACATGTTATATATAAACAAAAATTCAAACTCCCTGGGGATCTCAGAAGGCTTTTAAAAAATAATCCTAACTATATGCACTTATAAACAATGGCACACTGTACAAATAAGAAGTAGGTTAGCTCCAATTCAAAATAGCTGAAAATGGAAGGTGGGCAAATTAGCTATATAAATTATTAGATTTTAAAACGGAGGCTAAATGAACATGTGAGTCATGATCTGGTGCAATGCCACATTATGCTCTGTATATATTTTAGACAAAAGGGGAAAAGATATGAAGCTAACAAGCCTTGGTCCTCCCAATATTCTTTGTAAGTTATCTTTATCTTCTCTCCTTTTCCCACAAACCATCCTTGTCTGACTTGATTCTTGCCCTGCGTTGTTTAAATAAACCAGCCTTTGAATAGAAGAATTAAAAAAATTAGTTGAGTATTATACTGCTACTAATAAAAAAGACTTAGGGAGAAGGACAGGTGATTTAGATTTTTTTAAGAAAGGTCATTACAGTTTCTACAGTAGTTAAATTGGCTGTTTTAACCTGCCACCTCTTCATTGCCTAATTATTATCAAAGTAATTAAATGTATCTTTTTTAATAAGAAAGGAACGTAAACTCAATGATACACAAGCATTTTTAAAGGCCAGCATACATATATTAGCTAATCTATTTGTTGTTCTTGGTCAAAAGAACAGAGAAAATTTTCCTTTTCATTCATTTGGGGTTTGAATTTGGAGAAACTCCATGGCTTTTGAAAGCATTACTTGTTCCTTGAATAAATAGGAAGTAATCTTGTGTAAAAACTTCTTCAGCTTTTCACTACTAATTTTATAAAAGGATTGTCTCTTTCTTTCTATAAGGAAGTTTTCTTTTCAGCTTCTTGTATTTTTTTTCTTTAATAATTTCTCACTGTGTGTTTCTCTTCTGAGCAAAATAGCTAGACATACTGCTATTCAGTTTGACCCAAGTAGTCCTGTGATTCTCTTTTCTCCTTGTAGCTAAGGGCTCAGTGCTGTTTTTACAGAAATTAATGATAAAACTGCACTGACTTTACTGTTGTATAGTCAGATCTTAAATTATCTGCCTCTGCAGTGTTTTAAATTTCTTCAGGTCCAGGAATAAACACATCATACTTCATTGGAACATGTTAAATTATGTGAGGGACAGAGCTGCAAAAAAGCCAGGGACAGTAAATAAAATCTGCCACAACTCCAGTCATTCGCAGGAGGGACTCACATTTCTAGAGGCTGTACTTAAGGAATTTATTTTCAAGTGGATGCACAAGACAGTGGAGGACATATGGCACAGTCTTAAATCTTGCAGGTTCCCCTGCTTTTATTTCCTGTTTGTAGCACTATAACTTTCAATGTGTGTTGCATATTTTGCAAAATGAACTTTTGATTGTCAGAAGACTTGGGAATTTAATTTTGTTCACCTTCAGTGATGTCCTTTCTTCCTTTAGACAGCACATTTGGAGCTAGCTAGTACCTGTAGCAAGGCATATCTTAAATACTCACTGGATGTCTGTTTTAACAGATGGACTGCAGTGAGCATACGTGAAGCTGGTGCCAGCTCCCAATCAGCAAAGTGTGTCAGGGATAAGGATATCTTTAAGAGGTTAAGGAAAAATAACTTTCTCCCACAGCAAAAATGCCCAGATCCCCCAAACCCAGTAAGCCTAAAAATCCTACCATGTTGGTTTTTGACAAGTGATTTACTGCATAATTAAATAAAATGACATATTAGTTTTTCAGCAAGACTAGAAATGCATTTTAGTACTGAAATTTTTTTGATTAAATATTTTACCTGTAAGTCAAGATGAAATGTGTGCTTTTTTCTTGGCCTGGCTGTCATGTCTTTTGAATAGCCTACTACAAGTGAAAGGTAAAACAGATATTTAAAGTACTGTAAAGAGATGTGGGGAAGATCTTTCTCTGGCCTGAAATCTGGCAAGACGGGACTTCTTACAGAGTCTTTTCCCATAATATTTTCTTTGGTTGGTGGTTTTGAAAGTGCCGGATGAGACTTCCACCGCATTGTTGGGGAAATAGCGGATAGCCTAATGGATTTAAACATCACAGAGACTATTTTCATTTTTATGTATTTTAAGATCTTGCAGAGTTAAAGGAATGCCACTAAAGCATCTCTCTCCACATTTCCTATTTGCATAGTAGATGTGTGTTATTATAACATATCCTGCTGTTTTATTTTAAAGTTTCTTTGGAAACTCAAAGATCTCTTCCCCCAACCCCCCATTTATCTTCTGTAGCGGGACAGAATAAAAACTGAAGCAAAAAAATATGAAGAGAATGGGAGGAAAAGCAGTTGTTCATATTGTGATATCTTTCTGCAGTAGAAATGTTGGGATCTGACCATAATTTTGTCAGAGTTCATATGCAGAAGAAAGTATGAATGCATTTACTCTATTTCAACATGTATGCAGCCTTAAGCCACAGATACATTAGTTGTACATTTTGACATTTTCTGCCACAAGATATTCAACAAACCTCCTGAGGCATTTGTATCAAGTGTTTTTACATCATGAACTTCCAAAAAGGCTTATTTTAAAGTACAGCTATGTTTTAAAATAAATAAAAGCTATTTCTACTCCTCACAAAAACAAGTGTGGGAATACAAACTATCTCACACCAACAAGAAGATCTAAAAGCTTCTCCTCATGCTATTTGGTTTTGTGCTGGGTTTTTTGGTGGTGTGTTTTGGTGTATTTATTTTTCCCCTCCCTCCCTCCCCAAAAAGTTCCTAGGCACTTGTCCCTAGTGAGCCTCCTGCAACTCAGCTTTGGATTTGAACTGGCAGGGAGGCTTCCTGAAGTCTGTGGCAGTAGTTCCATGTAGGCTACAATGGACAGTAGCACGATGTTTTCAGGTTCCCAGCCTGAAACTCTTGCAGTTGTCTGTATAAATGAGTGGAAGACTTAGGACCCATCCAAAAGGGTGTTAGAGTTTAGGTATCTGCATTTTAATCTGATCCTCACCAAACTTCATAAGTTTTTGCCTAATCCAGGTGGTTTCTAAAATCTGTATGTACTAAAAGATCTAAGTTGCATTAGAGACAACCTGGAAGAGCTGCCAGTAACTGGCTTAGTGAGTTTCACATCTTTGTGCAGTTCATATACACGCAGAGTGCATTTGCCTGTGTTCACTTACAGGTTTCATCTTGCTAAGTGTGGCCTGAAAATCCATCAGAGATGGAGAGTGCTAAGTTAATGGTTACAAGCATGTGCTTGGGATCAATTCCCTTCTCACCCATGTTTCCTGTATCCCTGAGTATATTCTAACAAGCATGCTGTAGATCAGGTTGAAATAGCTGCTATTCCATGTCTGCTGAAACTGTTGGATTTTACTGAAAATTATTATGGATTCAGAAGAATAGAGAGAACAATGGGGGGGGAAAAAAAAAGGAACAGTAAAGAGAGCATGATGATGAAGCCTAGTGTTTGCATGCATATTTTAAAGAAGCTGTCACTAAATAAATTATTGAAATAACTTGAAAGTTTGCTTATTGTGTTTGGCTATCACAGTTTCCTGTCTAAAACATGTAATTCTTGCCCTTGCCGTGGGTAGGGAAACTCTACATCTTACAAAGGATTTTTGTATGCTGCAAAAGAGATAAGATACCAGTGTTGTTTGGGGCTTGTGCCTTAGTGTGTGTAAGTCTAGATAACCAAATGAAAAAATCCTTCAGTCTTAATATAGGATTAATAACCACTATGTATCATAATAAAGGTGTCCCAATTTTTTTTTTTTGTTTTGAAAATGCAATATAATGAATGCAAAGTCCTCTAAAAGTACAGCTGATATTCTCAGATGCCCAGCTTCTGTGGTTGTTGGTCCTTCAAAATTTTCAAAAAGTGTTTCAGTTTAGCACACAGACTTGCTTTCAGTCTTTTCTATAGTATTAGGATACATGGGACACTGAACTCAAGACCAAGGTATATTTTGCATATATTATCAAAGCACTTCCAATCTGTTAGGTTCTTGCCAAACATATTTTAAAAAGTGGAGCCTCTTGCCTAAACAGCTTAGATTTTAAATGCTGTTGTAAATGAAATATGAAAGATGAGGATAAAGTACATAGCTGACACTTGCCCATGCAAATATTAAGCATTTTAAATTTTTATATATTTTTTTCCTTTGAGATATTTGAAAGAAAAATAAAAGTAGTAGTTCACAGTAGTTAAGGGAAGATATTTTAGGATGAATGTGCTGTGGGGAAAACAAAGTTTATATAATGAGTGAGACATAGCAAATGAAACAGTGAAAAGTTTTGTTCTCATATCTTCCAAGTCTGAAGTTATTTTATTTGTATCTCATTAGTAAATGGAGTAGTCATAAAAAAGACTTGAATAATTGTATGAAATGTGATAAAGTAACAAAGTTCGGTAAAGTTTAAATTGTTCTTGTCTGTTCTGTCATTGTCAAGCTAGTTTTTTATGTAAGTGCAATCCAAATCACTTTTTGATATTTTTTCAGTGACTGGTATTAAACAGGATGGGGAGACTGGAAAAAAAAATGGCTTGGTTAACACCCATAATAACTCATACTTAGCTCACAAAAGAAGGAAACCAACATGGAAGAGGGGGAATATCTCAAATGCATCTTTTGTATTATTACAACTATACTTATTAGTTTTCTGATGGAATAGATATTTACCTATTTCATTCTAGTATAGTCCTCATCACCTGGGTTCATACCACTGTTTGACTTCTCTGTGGTCAGAATTCATCTTCTGCCTGACTGGGGTACTTCAGCTACACTGATCCAAATAAATCATTATATGAACCAGTAATTTTGAAAATATACCCTCATTTTACTGGCAGTGTCCAGAAAATATGAAGAAGTACTTTAATGAAACTGAAGATGCTTAGTTTGCCAGTAAAAAGTATGTGATTAAGATGGCACAAAACAAATTTTTCCAAGTGTAGAATGGCTTATTTAATGTGTTGAAGGCAAGTATCTTAGCCTAGCCCAGCAGGAACAATATTAAATCATACTAGTGATCAGTTCTCAGTCCACCTAACATTTAATTGTCTAATGTCAATCATAAATACATAGTATATGCTTGAATGGGATTGTGTCCCTTGTGCGGCTGCTGGGCTGTGTGGCCTGAAACGGAATTTCCAAACAAGCTGTGCAAAAGCAGTGTCTCATGTGAAGCTGCATAATTAACAATAATTGTGACTGCCCTGTACTTCCAGATTTGTTACTTAACTTTTGTTGTTATCACTAATTGCATCTCTCTTATGCAGTTCTTCATTGGTCTATGCTTCTCTCTTTGTTCTAGCATTATCTGAATTTGCTGATGTGAGCATGCTACAAGAAGCAGCTGGCTGCAGTGGTCTTTATCTGATAGTTGGAACTAAAGGCTTGGCTCTATGAATAGTCTGGGTGTCCTCAGTTATTTTTGTTTGCATCTTTGTAATCTTCACAAATTTCGAACTGTTTTGGTCTTACATCATTAAATCATTTTTATAGTCTTTATAGTACAGCTTTGATATAGCAAATTACATTATAGAAATTTTGTGGTAATAAAAAGAAGACTTTAAATTGCATTTTATCCCTTCAAAAAATTGGTATGAATCTCTCTCTCTCTCTCTCCCCTTGGTTTGCTTTGCCTTTTGTTTGTATGTATGATGCTGTTATTAGAAAGTTCTCTATATAAATAGAATAGGGCTCAATAAAGTCTGCTGAACAGTTGGCCTTTTAAGCAAACAAAAAAATACTAGCAATCATCAAAACTGGCTGAAGTGATACTATTATATATATTATACTTAGATCTTATTACACCAAAATATACAAGAATGAGATAAATACTGATTAGAACATTTAAAATAGTATTTGATTAGTTAGGTATACTTAAGTTTCAATTGCTTGAGCAGAAATTATACTAATATATGGCTACTTTTCAGAAACTGCTAAGCAATTTGTAATTTTAATCCCTTTACTGGTAGATTTGTTCATCCAGCTTTAGCATTACAGTGGTGCTTTGCTTTCTGTCCTATTTCTTTATTGAGCAGAACTGCAAAAACAAAGAAGTTTCTCAGGATCATATTCAGCTCTTATGACAGTGGCTAGGGTTTTCTTTTTTTGTTCATTTAAAATTAATTTCTGAGCTTTGCTTTCTTGCCCTCAGTTATTGAAGCATAGCACTGCTTTGGTATTCAGTTCAGAGTGCTTACTTACCTGGGTTAACTGATCAGAGAAGCTAATGCAGAAAAATATATTGCCCTTCACTTCCTGTAGAGTCCATCCTTGCACTCTTTTAATTGAATTAATCTCTCCTGCCTCAGAGCATCAAAGTCTCAAACGTGTTCCTTAACCCAGTCTATTAATCTGGTGAGATGCATGCCATGAGGGAGCCTTGACTTCTGTCTGACTTTACTGACTTAAAAAAGCCACCAGGCAAATAACCTTAATCTTTGCCACATTATGAAGCTGTGGACATAGACTTTAACCACTCTGAAGCAGTCTAATAGAGGTATCGGTAACTATTTATTTGAAGAATTTAGATAAAAATCTGTGGCTTAATGAAATCTTTTGCTTTTTACTTTTTCAAAATTGTGCAAAAAAAGTAGTAAAAGCCTAGAACATTTTGTTTCCATTTGTTTCTGGCTATGCAATAGCTATGCAAGGACAAAGCCAAGTCCATAAACTTTTAATTTGGCCTGTACAGTTGGAAATAGTGAAAACCATTTTTCTAATAAAAAATACTTTAGCTGAAACTGGTTGTCCCTCTGAAACCTGGACCCAGAGTTCTTTCTCAGACTGATTTAGTCTCTAACTGTACTGATATTTCTTTTTAATTTTTTTTTTTTTTAGTGTATTTGGTATTCAGTTCTTCCTGTTTTACATGATCCAATTTGATTTTCTGTAAATATGTTTGCAGTACAGAGCTGTGGTAGATGTATTGACATCTAAATTGACATCATTGCATGGTGATTGATAGAGAGATGTCATACCGACTTCCAGGTTTGAAACGGTTTTCTCAGATTGGATTGTCTTTTTGACAACTGATACCTTTCTTGTCCTTACCAGTACAAAACTGCTGCATGTGATGGTGACACTGCTGATCTGTACTTACAGAGGAAGAATCAAATACAGTCCTTTAAGTTGCTTTTTCCGTTGATACAGTCTTCTCCATTAAGAGTATTCTGTAACATACTTTTGCATCGTGCCTGTGCAATTATTTAAATTCTTAGTGATTCTTTCTAGGTTCAAAACTGCTCCAGTTTTGGGATCATGGCCATCAATTCATTTCCAGTAAAAAACTGACTAGTTAAATTTTACTGAAGTTTCTTAAGCCACGTTTAGTGTGAGCATACTCCTGTGTTCTGTAATATAAACATATGTTTGTAGAGGATTTAGTCTCATTTTCGTCTTGTTATTTTTGTACCTGCAGTAGGTTTGTATAGAAATATCTCAAAATTTGCTATACCTAACTCATTCAGGATGCTTAAAAACATTGATAACATAAGATAATCATGGACCTATATGAATAATCATGGCATAGAATACACAACATGTTGTATTTCAACACAGTTCTAGGTTTTGGGCAATTTCTACAGTTTCACTTGTGTGTTTAACTCTATGAATATAACAGCTGAATTTGTTTATCTTGGTAACAAAGTTGTGCTGAACCAAATTGGCCAACAAAAGGAGGTGCCTTGGTTTTCTTCAGGAAGAGAGAAAATAACTTCATAGATTAACAATTAGGGCATTCGTTCCTTATGAGACATGCTTAAACTTCTAAGTGAATTTAACCCCAGAAAATGTGTTTCACTTTTGAGCTCTAATTTTTGTCTTTCTTTTTGGCCAATACCAATATCTTTTGCTGAATTCAACATAAATTCACAAATACTTTTAACCCTGAAAAAATGGTTTTAAATGCATCAGTAATGTGTAAAAAAACATTTGCCTGGTGTTTCTTGAGGTGCGTATCTGCTGTAATGGCATGATGTGGTTAGTGACTCTTCTCTCTGTTCTCTCATGACAGCTAGGGAGAACCTCTGAAGTCTCCAATGCACCCAGGCAGTGAGTGCAGTGACCTGAGACTCATGCACACCCTTCTAGGCATCCTTCTTACCTGCACGATTACATTCTGCTGTAACGTTAAATGTGAAAGCTAAAGCAATCAGTCTAGACAAGTAAGACTTGAAAAATCTCTCAGCCTTATTTTCATTTAGTAATTTGCTTATACCAAAAAAGTTTATAGATCTCTGAATCTGGAGGTGACAGCAAGCTGTCTGACCAGACACAGAGTCCTATGTCAGACCGTGGTAGCCTTGGCTGTATTATGCTCTGCTGCACGTAGCCAGTCACCTGTTTGCTGAGACAGCTGGCACTCCTCTGCTTAGCAGGAGTATCAAGTATTATGACCACAGAAAAAGATAAGTGTTTGTCCTGCAAATAAGTTGGAGGAAATAATTTGATGATGAAGGCAAAGAATACACATATGCTGGATATGAGACAGAAGACATTCATAGGTGCAAAATAATGTTTATGCAAATGTTAACGTTACAGGTACCTAACACTTTTCTTTCACAATTAACTTCAGTTTACCCACTGCCTTCCTCCTAGAAATCTTCTAGGTAACACAGTGTTGTGAAACGTTTGGTGAGGAGCCTATCAGCATGCCCTTTTAATCACAATTAAACAGACATTGAATGTATGCATGCTATTGTAAGATATGTATTCCACCTTCTGATTGGGAGACAGCTAGTCATTCAATCTATTGATCGAGTACTGGTGTTTTGTGGACGTTGGTTGATCTTATAATCAAGTCTTGTTTTTACATGAGTTGTGGTTTAGTATATATGTATTAGTTATTTACAGTAGACAGTGGTATACTTATCACTTTCAAAATGCTTCATATTGACTTTGTAGGTATGCAGCTTTGTCCTTATTAAAAACTTCAGAAGTAACACAAAGCTGCTCATTGTGTGTATGCTAAATTTGTTGATATTTGAAATGCCTGGCATGAGAAATTATTGAGTATATTTATCTGGATTGACTTTTCAGGGCTTACTAGTAAAATGGAATATTTTTTATAAGAAAGTGGCTTCACACTAGGAAGGTTTTGAAGACATTCTGTATGCACAAAGTACTTGTGATATAATCCGCTTAAATCCTGTCTATTTAATTTGAACTATAAAGTCAAGTACTAGCCTGGTCTTCTGCATTAGCAAGTCTGGTATCCTATCTGCATCAGCATATGGTAAAGCTACTATTTTGCATATATTTCTGCTCTGTATAGGCAGCAGCTCATTCAAGACAAAACCAAGTTGCTTTTATGGCTTATTCTTTAAAAGCCACCTCTTCATGTTCTCTTCATGTCAATAATCCTTACAGGGGTACTTCTGAGACCCATAAAGATTACTTGTTTCTGCAAATATTACCATTTGGTGCTGTACTACTTCAGTCTTGGTTATTTAAGTTTGTTGTGTGCTTGGACAGCTCTTTTAGACGTACACACACACACAAAAGGGAACATTTTTAGACAGCTGGGAGCTACTTCTTAGAAATATAGTACTCGCTGGCAATTATTTACTAGAATCATCTTTTATAAGATTTTATTTTATAAATATTATATTAGCAAAGCACAGTTGTATCCTGATTGGATGGTGTGGCAATCGTAACTGAGTGATCAGAATAAAGTGTATGTTAAAGTCCCCACCCCCAGCATGAATTTATCTGTATGTGCAAAACATAGCTCTACGTATATTGAGGGGGATAAAAGTCTACATTTAACATCCCAGATGAGAGCTGTACATTTCAGTAACTAACTTAGCCATGATTTCCATGTCGTACTAGGACTTTAGATGTTACAGCATATATAGCTCTTATCTAAATGTGAAAACACCAAATTGCAACTGAATAGTAGTACTACTCTTCTAGTCGTACTCCTATAGTAGTACCACTCTGATGTCCATTTCAGAGGTTTCCAGGGTGAAAAGCAGTAGGAAGAATAATAAACTTATTCATATTTCACCCTTGAAGGAAAATCTGTGTGTAGTATAATAAAGCGGATAATTTATTAAAGGACAGTTTGTTCTTTCTTTTCTTTTTTTTT
>VZTL01033956.1:1936-16174 GCA_013400535.1 Scopus umbretta | reverse complement strand
ATTTTCTCACTTCTTTTGCATATTAACTTGCACAGTATGGTGTAGCTAATGTAAAAAAAAAAAATCTTGCACTGTATTACTTGACAACTAAATATTTGGCCACAGAAAGTAAAAAATCTTTAGAGAATAAAAGGAATATGTTTGTACTTTATCTAAGGGCATGTGAATGCACCACAGTGCACACAAGGATACCCAGATTTATATTTCTGTTCCAACACTGACATATAACCTTAAAAGTTTTTGAATCTTTAGGCTTTTAAAGCAAAGACTTATATATACTTCTTGTTGCTTTCAAGGTTAGCTTTATATAATTTTAGGTTTGAATTTTGCAAGTGAATCTTTTCAGTGCTTTACTGAAGCTTAAGTATTCCCTCTGGAATGAGAAACTTTATTCTTTTTTATAAGTATGTAAGTTGTTCCTAAAATACACAATAATAGGTGATATAGAAATATACTGCTTGGTGGGGTACCAGGAGGCAACACCATCTGTTCCTCTCTTTGGATTCTGTTTAGGGGGTACAAATTGCAAAACTTGCTCATATTTTGCCCATCTTCAGAGAGACCATAGACAATGCGCTTCATGATATCAACAAGTCAAAATTTGTCTTGACTGAAAATTATGATTTCTTCTGTGTTTCTGCTTAATTGAATTTGAAATGAAATTACTTCTGAATTATTAACTAACCTGGACATACAAATCTAAGCTATATGTATCTAAGCATTCATGTAGAAAGATACAATGCTCTGTGCTTGTCTGACTACTTCCTGTGGGCAACCCCAGTTCATTACCATAAATGCGAATTCCTGATGAAAATTTCAACCTTGGTGAATAAACCCAGCTTTAGAAAATGCTTCAGAACTATCTGATATTATTAACGTGTACTTTGTTTGATTGTGATTTTTTTTTTTTTTTGGACTGACTCTGGTATGTTTTAATGCATCTTTATTCATGTTTTATGTGTAGTGGGGTTTTATTTTGTTTTGGTTTTGTTTTTTTAGCTAAGCATCCTCATTTATTTGCCTTTGAATTTTGCATGTATCATGGTGTTGCCTGTAATTGTTTTTTTCCTTTGGTCAGAAGTTTTCTGCACTGTGTTTATGGTACAAAAATGGTTGTTAACAGGTTTGCCAGTGCTAGTTACTCAGTATATATTTTTAAATGTTGAAGTTTTCTTTTTAATTTGTTTGAAGATTATTTTAAATGGAGGTTTACTTTGGTTTTTCCTCCCTCCTAGAAGTAATTACTGGCCAATGGGTATAACTTTTGAAAAGCTCTCTAAACTTTTAAAGCAACCAAGTTAAAATGTCTTTAAAAGTGTCAGGCAAGTGTTCTTGATAAACTGATTTCCTGTGCAGAATGTTTCTGTAATAACAGTTATTTTGTCAATGCTGTTAACAGAGACACCATGATATACATGTTCTCTGATGAAGACATTACAATGTAGAGAAAACTCCACCTGTTCCCTCACTGTCTTACCCCTTCAGCCTAAGACTTGTAATTCTCTCTGTTTTTTTCTTTCCTTGCGATTTGGATAAGAACATAATTTAATTCCACCTTGCCTATTTTAGGGTTTTGTTACTGCTGCAGTTTCTTATTTTAGACAGATGTTTATGTTTATGGGAAAAATCATCATCTTCTAAGTTAAAAAAAAATGATCATTGCTAGATAATATGCCAGGAACCTAAGGCTGTGAGAATTTTCTAACGAAGGTTGCATTTTCAACTCATGTGCAACAGTTTCTTTCTGAAATAATATGTGATCATTATTGAAAAGGAACTTTTGCCAGACCTCAGCAGATGAATAGTATCTAAGATGTGATAATTTTATTTGTTATTTTGGGGGTGGGTTTCAGAATAATTTCTCTTCTGAGTAAAAGAGCCTCCCTGTACTGGAGGTTTCAACATTGTATATAGTAAACTGAAATCTTCTACACTGAGGTCAATATAAAATCCCAGTATAATAAGGAATAAAAGTACTAGTGCATATGTTTGTGAATCTTATTGTCCGATGCTTCCAGAAATGCAATTTAAAAAAATTTTGAACCAATGAAAAAGTCATAAATTAGGTACAAATGGTTTTTTACTCACCCTCTGTTGAAAATTGTCTCCAAAATATTAAATTAGATATGAATGTTTTTAGATATCAATTTGATAAAATTTAATTGTACAAAGGAAGTGTCTATAAATTGCTATGAAATGGAATATTTTAGTAAGTGTATTTTTATGTATATTTTTTGTTCCTAAAATTTAGGTTTTGGCATTAAATTGCAAATAATCTATAGCTAGTAACCTGTAATTTTAAAACTTCCCTGAGGCACATAATTTTTACTACTTTTTTTCACTGGTATTACTACTACTTGTAAATTAAGGCACTACATTATACTTTACTCAGGATATAGTCAATTCTCACTGACTGACTGCAGCCAAAAACCCATGGTTGATCTTCATTTGAAGAATGCTATGCAAGACTATACTTACTTAAATATATTTGCTGTTACCAAGCTTATTTTGGTGTCTGTCAAAGATATTTAGCAGCAGTGATGTTAACTGCAACTCTCTCCTTCCTAGTCCTCAGATACTACAGCAGGAGTAAAGGGTCTGCCCTTCCAGAGATAAATGGCCATAACAGGGCATTGGCTTGTGAATAAAAGGAGTAGTTGATAATGTGAAGGACAAATAAATGTACGACCAACACATCTGCAAATGTCCATTTCAATAACCTGCAATCCCCGTCTTAAAGTAATAAGCAGTTTTAAACATAAATTGGAAGTCTTTACACAAGTGCTATTAAAGTTTGACTTATTTTGCACTTAGCTTTCTCTAACTACTTCCAAACACAACGTATGTTCCTAAACGGTTAGTTTCTGGAGGAAAAGAAATTAGAAAAAATCATTCTATGCTTACATCTTTGGTTGCCAGGATAATGTTTGCTCTTCCTAACTGAGGTACTTTCCTGAATTAACCTGGAAATCTTTAAAGGTTTTGAAGAAAATAATTTTATATAGTTGTTTTAAAAATCCATTGGCTGAGTCTTAGGAAGCATCTCAGTACATATTTGAAAAACTATTGTGTTAGCTAGATAAATTTATTTAGTAAAAAGAGGTAAAGGCTGACTTTATTTTGCCCTAAGATAAAAGGATGGTCCAAGGGACCTCCTGAAATCTTATCTAGTCCTACTTTCCATGATCTTATGGCTACAGCCAGAATACATAAGAGGATCAAATTTTTTAAAATGTCTTTTCAGAAATGAAAAACTGCACATTTCTATGTATTTATTAGAATATTCTATTCCTAATATAGTGTCTTGGAGGTATGTATTCACTAGTTACAACTCTTAAAGCTCTGTGCTTCTCATATTGATTGTTTAAATAGTCTTTTTGTTGAGGGCTTGAGAAAGCAGATCCATGGAATTAAATCTGCTAAAAGTATGCTGAAAAGATAGGTCTCAGATAACATCGGTAGGATAAGCAAGTTTGCTGTATTAGTCTACTAAACAAAGTATTATTGGATAATTAAGTGTCGAATACTGAAATTAAATAGTTCAGTGACATCTGGTTTTTTGTTGTGGTTTGTTTTTTTTTCTTTTTATTTTCTTTTTGGATACTGTGTGAAGAAAAAATAATATGGTACTGCTGCTAAATTTAGTATATAAAAATAATCATATCTTTCCTTAGAAGCATTTTAAAAAGTCCATGGCCATTAATTTGGTCATAATTTGACGTTTGGAAGAACAGCCATCAGAGACTTTGGCCAATGTCGAAATACAGCTAACTCAGGGATTAATAGTTTTCAAATACTTTGATTTCATTTGTGATAAGTGTAAATTACAGTCATTGGTTAAAAAGATGACTTTAAAACCACTATTTATAATATTAATAGTTTAGAAATGATATCATTTCAAAATCTTTTTGTTATTGTTTCTTATCGTGTACTTAAGCACACAACGCTGCTCTGCTTTGTCAGCAAATGAAGAAATGGTACTTGCAAGATACACTCCATCCATAGTTTTGTTGCTATAGTAACTGTTGCCTTTTTCTCCTGTATCTAACAGTATCCTAAATTATGTATGCAGGATTACCAAATCAAATCAATTTAATGCTTTTTTATGAATACCATTAATTTTCTACTGATTCTTCAAATGTTTTATGGTTCATTACAGACAAATTCTTGGGAACTGCTTTTGCAAAGACACTTTGGCTGGGGAGAGTAGAAGGAGAGGACAGAGGAGGAAAAGAGTATGGTGGCTCTAGAGAGGTGTTTTTAATTAGCTTTGTATAAAGCATGCAAAATAAGGGCAAGTTTCCTAACCTCATTTCTAAGATGTTTGTGTGTTCTGAGGTGACAACAGTAAGTTTTATAGTCTGTGCCGTAGGGTCTTTGGCCTGAATTAAACAAGAATATTCATAAAAATTATTTTGAATAAACAGAATGTTTGCTTGCTTTGATTTTTGTGCAATTAATACAGAATTTTGTGTTTAAAAATATGTGAATGTTCCAATCAAATGGCTTCTGTGTGAGAGGATTTATTTTGGTTTTTGTTTTCATAATTTTAAAATAATCTGTAATTGAGATATAATTCATGTTTATAAAAAAAAGTATAAATGGCCCAAAATGCATTAGAAATTAACTGCATAGCAACAACATTTTATTGCTAAATGATTTAACAAAAGGCTTTTACCCTTTGAAAAATAATATTACCATTTGTCATTTAAGGAAATTATGTTTATTTCCTTTTAATCTTTTTAAATGTACATGATTCCCACTCAGAAAATAATCATTTGAGTGGAGTTAAATAGGGTATGCCTTAGTATTCATGTAGGAAAGAGAGTTCAGATTCAATGAAAAATGCCTATTCTGATATATTTCCTAAAGGTGTCATATACCTAGTTGTCAAATGATCTTGATTTTATGTTTGTTTTTTTTTTAACTTGTTGGTAAATCTTTTTCCTTGTAAATATTAAAATGAGGTTATGGAAAGAGATAATTTGTTGAACTATGTTTTGCAGGTTATTTCTTCCTTCCTACATAAACAAAGTCCCTCGTAGTAGGCACTTATCCTATACTGAGCAAGAAGAGACTAGGATGTTGAGAGTTGTAGAACCTTTAGTGCAGCACAGCTCCTTATTGTATGGTGCTATACTGCCTTGTATCCATTAGAGAAGTACTTCTCAAACTTTGCCTTTTGGAGCATGTTTTCTTTCTCAGTCACAAGTTGTGGCCCATGATGGGTTTCCTTGAGCTGTCCTGGCCCTCTTGGAACCTAGACAACAGCTGGGCCTGTTTTAAATGACATAATTTTTAAAACTGCCTGGAAGTTTTTAAATGTGTAGCTTTTAGATCTGTTCTGGAGTAAATGGCTCGTATCTTCCATTGGTTCTTCGCCATAACCTCACGTAGCTTTTAGATCTGTTCTGGAGTAAATGGCTCGTATCTTCCATTGGTTCTTCGCCATAACCTCACATTTCTAGTACTATCACTAGTTATGGGCACTTTATCATTTCAAAAACTGATTTGTTTCATGTTTCCTCATTGAGACATGCTGACCAGCCTTATTTCATAATGAGTTTTAATAATAGCCCAAAGGCGCTAAAGCTACTAAACCTCAACCACTTTCACCAAGGTGCTTTGAATTGTATTTAAATATAAAACTGACTTCTGACAAAATGCTTATTCTGAATTTGGGAATGTTTTGTTAAATAATTCCATTTACTGTTGCAACAATAATATTTTCTTTGTGATCTGTGAAAAATAATATAAGACATCATCTAAAATTTAAATAATTAATTTTTAATATGTACAGTAAAGATCTTCCCTCATAAGACTTCTTTCCTTACATTAACTTCAAAGAAACTTAGGGGTAGTTTTTCTGTTGGGTACCTATTTTTCCATTTTCTGTGCCCCTCCCATTCATAGGAGATATAGTATATGCACAAATCACATCTGTTTATCAATAATAATTTATATTATTTGTAATCTAGAAGTTTTGAATACATTCTTCTAGAAAAAAGATTGGTGATAAAAGCTGCTTTTGCTGCTTGCTTTCCATTCCATAAAATAGTGATATGCAAAGAAAACACTGAGGTGGTTTGCCTTATGTGAACTCTCTTTGCAATAGACAAGTCCCACAGGAAATAATGATTATTTTTTTTTCCACTGTGAATTTTTTAGATTTAGGACATAGATCTGTAAATCTTTTTAAAGCATTACAGATATCTAAGTCAATAAACCTTTTAAGTACAGAGGTTAGCATACTGCCGCTGTTTAAACAGAATTAAGTCTTTGTCCTAGTGTGTTGTGTTTGTGCGGCAAGGTTTTGGTAGCGGGGGCAATACAGGGTTGGCTTCTGTGGGAAGCTGCTAGAAGCTTCCCCTGTGTCCAATAGAGCCAATGCCAGCCAGCTCCAAGATGGACCCACTTCTGGCCAAAGCCGAGCCCATCAGTGATAGTGGCAGCGCCTCTGTGAATAACGTGTTTAAGAAGGGTGGGTGGAAAAACAACCCAACACAAACCACAGGTGGAGAGAGGAGTGAGAATATGTGAGAGGAATGACTTTGCAGACACCAAGGTCAGTGAAGAAGGAGGGGGAGGAGGTGCTCCAGGCACCGGAGCAGAGGTTCCCCTGCAGCCTGTGGTGAAGACCATGGTGAGGCAGGCTGTCCACCTGCAGTCCCTGGAGGTTAACAGTGGAGCCAATATCCACCTGCAGCCCATGGAGGACCCCACACCAAAGCAGGTGGATGCACCTGAAGGAGGCTGACCCTGTGGGAAGCCCATGCTGGAGCAGGCTCCTGGCAGGACCTGTGGAGAGAGAGGAGCTGACGCTGGAGCGGGTTTGCTGGCAGGACTTGTGACCCCGTGGGGGACCCACACTGGAGCTGTCTGCTTCTGAAGGACTGCACCCTGTAGAAGGGACCCACACTGGAGCAGTTTGTGAAGAACTGTAGCCTGTGGGCAGGACTCACATTGGAGAAGTTTGTGGAGGACTGTCTTCTGTGGGAGGGACCCCATGCTGGAGCAGAGAAAGAGTGTGATAAGTCCTGCCCTTGAGGAGGAAGGAGCAGCAGAGATGATGTGTGATGAACTGACCGCAACCCCTGTTCCCCGTCCCCCTGCGCTGCTCAGGGGGAGGAGATAGAGAAAATTGGGAGTGAAGTTGAGCCCAGGAAGAAGGGAGGGGTGGGGCAAAGGTATGTTTTAAGATTTGGTTTTATTTCTCATTATCCTACTCTGCTTTGACTGGTAATAAATGAAACCGATTTCCCCCAAGTCAAGTCTGTTTTGCCCGTGATGGTAATTGCTGAGTAATCTCTCCCTGTCCTTCTCTCGACCCACGAGAGTTTCATTATATCTTCTCTCTCCTACCCAGCTGAGAAGGGGAGTGATAGAGTGGCTTTGGTGGGCACTTGATGTCCAGCTGGGGTCAACCCACTGCATCTAGTTAATTTTTTAGTTTAGTCTGGTTATTTTACTTTTGGTTTAGAGTTATGCCTTAGAAAAATTGTGCCTCGATTGTACTTAGGCGTGGACATATCAACTGCATTGTTGTATGTGATGCTGACATGCTTAGGGATTTCTTTTTCCCCAATAAAACATTGGAAGTGAGAAGTGTTTTTTTAAAAGAAAATTATATAAAAATGGGTTAAAAAGGACCACATTTTTCCCCAATGATGTATACACTTAACAGCATGTTTAATTCATCCCCTGAAGAACATGACAGTTCACTTTTAGGATTTCTTTCAGCTTTTGCACTGAAAAACAGGGGTTTGAAATTTTGATAAGTATCTTTGCACAATACATGCATATTCTTCTCAGCCTTATGACAGTTGGTGAATGTGCATTAAGAGATCATCTTCCTGTCCCCCACAGGAGATCACCTCCACACAACATATGCAGCTTTTATCTGCCAAAATTCAGAAGTCTTTTGAATCAAGCTTTTAAAAAAAATTTCTTCCATCTGGAGCTCTTAGTGTTTTCCAGAGATTCCAGAAATTCTACTAAAAGAAATTTCAGAACATTTCAGAAGCTGTAGTTAAGCTTAAATATTTTTTAAAGGAAAAGTTCTTTGGAGCATTGTGAAATAAGCAGCACATAATTTTAAAGATCTCTGTGTGTATTTCTGTTTTAAAACACAGAATGCTCTTAACATGCATGTAAAAGGCATATATTACATATACAAACAAACAGACATAAATTGTAGCTTTTTTTTTTTTTTGCACACACCCCCCCCCAGCTGTAAAAAGATCGGTATACAAGACTAGTGTCACAAAAATGGTATATAGTCCTTGGGAGATTGTTTGTGATATTCTCATCACATCATTCATTTGATAGTAATATTGATTGCAAGTTTATAGTATTGGCAAATGAAAACTTTATGCTGATTTTAGATGTGAGAATTTGAAAAAGAGAAGCAAAGATGGATTGACAAAACTGAATGGAAATTGCAAACCCTTTATTCTTCTCACACTATTCTTTTTGGTTTATATACACAGGATCTAATTCCCTAGTTGCCTAGACAGGGCAAGGAAGGAGAAGAAGTGATATTATGAATACTAAACAATCTCTTCAGTTCAGTTTTCTGTCTGGGAAAATGTTAACCTTTTTTCTGCTAGCTCTGCAAAAGTATGCTTTCAGTTGTGGTGGTTAGCACAACAAAAATGAGTATTGAAGAACAGGGAAGGGGAAAAGGATAGTGGAACTGCTGTGGCCTTATAAGTTTCCTAGATTTTGGACTATTTATTTTCAGTGCTAATAATTTGGGGAATGACAATTGTGAACTGCGATAATGGTCAACATTCACAGACCAAATAGGTGCAACTTGCTTTAATTGAAATTATGAGGCAATTTTAGAGTTACATCATATCAGCTGACTTCATTTAGCCAAAGGCTCGTTTTATAGAGTACTTGTTTCCTAACAGGTTTTGACAATCTGATTTTATGAAATGGTTGTCTTGGTAACCCACTCATTTTGCTTACATCTATGAAAAAAAGAAATGAGAAAACTCTAATCTGGCTAGAATTATTTCTTAAATCTTCCACCATTACTTGTTTTTATTTTCATGTCAGATAACATACAAACTAGAAGCCAAAGTAATATAAATATGTAATATGTAACACTGAATAATGTCTCCATAGCTCACAGGCAGATAGATGCACTATCCTCACTTACTCAGTATATAATTCACAGGGGTTTTAATTATAAGCTCTTCAAGGCAGTGACCTCATTTTCAAAGACATCTGTAAAGTGCCAAGCATAATAATGGTGCTATCTGAATAATAACAGAAAAACTCTGCAAAAAATACTTTGTGAAACAGAAACTGAATTCCCTCTTTGTTTATTAATATATATATATATGTTATGCTTTCCTTTATTTGCATACTTTCTTAATTATATTTTTTGTCAAAATGCATTTGCATTGAATTATTAGTTTATATAATCTTTTCAACATATGCAGTATGATTGAGTATCTGCAGTATGACTGAGCATTTGTTTTTCCTAAGGTACAATATTTTGGGGGGTTTAAATGCCATAGGAAAATTTGATTGCAAAAAATGTAACTAACAGGATGGTTATTAAAAATTATCAGAAAAAAATCTGTTATGAGTTACCTGAAATTGTATGAAATTAGGACATCTAACACTTGTGTTAACGGCCTTCTTGAAGTCAGCCTAGAAGTAATAGCTCTAATAGCATGTAGCCACACAGGAATTTTAGAATCTGGGAAAGCAAATATGAAAGGCATTGAGAAATTTAGTCAGTAAAGTGAAAAATGAGAAAGCAAATTCTGCCAGAATGGAACACAGTTGAGCAGTCTTAAAAAGCACACTGGTTAAGGCATGACTGATCACATCTCCAAGTGAACAGAATGAAAGAAACAGGAAAAAAGCCAAGTGCCTTCATGATACAGTTAAAGATGTAAGGCTGAGAAAAAAATAGCTCCCAAAAGAAAAGGGAAGCAACCAAGTAACAATAAGAATAATGTCAGCATTAAAAAAAATGAGAGCATAAAAGGAAAATTAATTCATTTTAGTAAAAATGTAAAGGGACATACAAAAAGCTTCTGAAAAAGTATGAAGGGATAAAGAGAAAGTAGAACCAATATTAAGAAAGGTAGGTAAAATTAATGATATTTTTAAAGAAAAAAGGCTGAGCGCCAAATTCAAAGTTCTTAATCACTTGATATTTTAATTGTCTTTTTGAAAATTGAAACAAAAATGAGTCTTATTTTTTCATTTTCCCCTTTCTCTTTTCCCTTCTCCAGTAACTCCCACAGGGATGATAGCTCATAAAAGTTTAAAAACAGAAAGAAAAAAAAAAAAAAAATACAAACCTTGCACACCAACCAACTTTTACATGTGAGAGAAAAGATTTGTTTTCTTGCTTTTAATGTGGATGAGATGGGATTTCATTTTCCACAGCTTGTTTCCTGAGATATTCTTTGGGCAAGCAGCTCTCAAAGTTTGTTGCCATGCATGGGTTCAGGATCAGCTTTTCTTAACAGTTATGTGTGATACCTTACTTCAGCTTTATATTTTTATTTTTTTTTTAGGGATGAATGTGAGAAATTGCCATGATTTATTATGCTAGTAATTTTATTATGCTAGTATTATTATGCTAGTATTTATTATGCTAGTATTTTATTATGCTAGTATTCACCTTCCAGTTCCAAACCACTGGGAAGTAGTAGAAGCAGAAAAGGGGAACATGTTGCAGAAACGCAACTTGCACAAAGTTAGTCTATTTGTTGTTGGTTTTATAATTAATTTATAATATGCTTTCTTTCATTCTGAATATGGCATGCAGACTTCCAGAAGACAAGGCATACATTCTCTAACTCATTGCTGAAGAACCTGTCGTAGTCATCTTGTGTGGTTCAACTCACCACAGTGGTTTGTGGACCCCTTGCTGTTCCATTATCTGCATTTTGTCCCTATGGCACTTGGAGTAAAGAATGTACCCCAATATTTTACTGACTGTCAGAGTGTCTCAAGATGCTTTTTATTCTCCTGACCCTTGCTGTATCAGCTTTTACCTGGCTTGTGCAGCTCCAATGAAGACCGACTTTGTTACCTGCTTGGTATGGTGGAGGATGTGCTAGGGATATCATTAAGGTTTCCCATGGGCTTAAAAATTATAAACTCTCTGTGCTTATTTGTGAGGAATTCCTTGCTATTATCTATTCCCTGAAATCATATTTAACTTGAAACAAACTAATGAAAAATGTAAGTGTAAGTATTTATTTATAACACTTAAACAGTATAGTTACAAAGTTTTATAAGGTGCTTAGGTAAAGAATTGTAACAAAACCTGCTCTTAGTATATTAATGTAGTTGTATGATAAGGCTCTTCCTCTTCTTTCTTCATCTTTGTTTCCTTCTTGACCAAATGATAGCAATCATTTCAGCATTTTTTCATGCCTTGTTATTTTGCGTTTAGATTTTATTGTCAGTCCACTCTTCCAGGTCTTCTCAGGGATCTCGACTGATTTAATCTTTTTCCCGAAATTCCTTCATTTGTTTCCTTCAGTATGAGACAGTTGTAATTTGGCATGACAACAAGTTTGAATGGCTTTCCCCATATTTGTTTGGTGAAAACCACCCACATTTAGTGAAAACCTTACTTGCCAGTAGTATTGTTGTAGTAGGGAATTTTCAAAGACCCTCATACTCATACTGTATACCCTCCCTGTTTTGGCATGTCCCCACAAAGCACCAGCAGTCTTTAGATTGCTGTGGGCATACAAGTCATGTGTGAATGCTGTGCATAGCTGGCTGGGTGCCCAAAGTCATTGGTCTGTGGACTTGCTGAATAGGAGAAATTCCTAGCGCCTGGGCACGTGGCTGTACATTGCATTATGTGGTAGGTAAGATGTTGGCTTTACACACAGATGAATAATCTGGATGCATAAATTTTGTATTTTAATATTAATAAAATAATAATTTTAGAATGTGAGACATAAAATACAAGATGACATGCAGTGGATTAAACTTATTAATATTCATTTGGAAACATCGTTAGTACTTGATAAGACATCCTGCTGACAGTCTTTACACCACTACCTCATGTATATATTATCTCTTTCCTCTCCTTAATGGACGAGATTTTCCAGTGGCACAGAACAAGAACAACCTTGTACCCCTGGTTGACTAGTAATTAAAAATAGACCTGTAGTTTTGGTAACTTTCTCTCTGGTATGCATTTTAGGTTCTAGAAGTATTTTTGGCATGGGTCTTTGTAAACATACACATCTGTAGGTAGTGCTGCTCAGTAAAAAAAAAAGTAATGATAATAATTACATCGCTTTCACAAGACTAATTATTGCCCTCCATATAGGTAAAGAAGTATTCATTTTGTGTGCATGATAGATTGCTACGTGTACTGATTAAAAAGTGTCAGCAGAAGAATTTTAGGTAGTAGAAATGAAAATGTCACAAACCCCTGCTGTTACTTTCTGGGTTGCTCAGGAGTCAGAGAAATTTAGCCTAAAAATATTTATAATTGATCAGCAATGGATTTATTTTTTCTTTGTTTTAGAAGTATTAAGAGACATCTCGAGAATGGTCTTTACCTTACTTTCTTGCTTGCCTTGTAATTCTACAAAGATCATGAGATACTGTATGAATATTTGTCCTTTTTTTCCCCTCTATTGTAAATTCACTTGGCAGTTTATAGGAAACAATTTATGTCTGAGGGAGACTAATCACTGAACGGGGGAGTCAAAGATGCCTATATACTCCTGACACTCAGCTAATGTTTTGCATGTTCCATACTGCAGGCTTTAAAGATGAGCTGAATTTCCTTCTGATTCCAATGACTTGTCATGAAGTAACTTGATAGGAACAAACCTAAGGTTTAAGTTACCTATATACAGATGATACAGGAAACCTTAGGTAGATTTGTCGTGTGTATACCTAATAGCTTAAAATTCCTGTATGCTGAAATGTTATTGCAGGCTGCTAATGGTTTCAGGTAATCTTCTAGGAAAAAAAAAAAATCTTGTAACTTACATTGACATAAGCTTTATGTAAGGCAGAATGAATTTCTAGTTTATTCCAACCACATATTGGCTCTCTGGTAACTTCATTGAAATTTCTCTCTAAAAAAGCCTGTTTTTTTACTGGATTTGGTACATTCTCCACCATGTGGATACATCTGGGAAATCTATGCCATCAGCCTCACAGGGCTGACATTGACAAAGGGGTGCCCTGGATCCTTCCCAAAAAGTTTGGAATATCAACCAGCAGATTTGTAGGCAGTCTGAGCTTGTCCAGAATGAGACAGAAACCAAGTGCCAGCCCCAGGGGTGCACACAGAATACAACTAGTTTCTTGCAAAGCTCTGGCAGATAGGATTCCCCATATCAGATTATTGATTGGACTGAACCTCAGTGTGAGTCCCAGAAAAAAAACCTTTACCTCTGAAAATTTTTCTCTCTATTTCCTGAGGCAAATTCATTCCCAATGAGCAAAGGAACTAGTTTATGCATTTTGGAGAGGTTCACAGCATGGAAGAGTTTACCAAAGGCTTTGTTTTTTTGTGTGTGCAGGCAAACCTAAGCAAAGTTAGCATTGGTCCAGGATTTTAGGTCAGAGTTTATAAAATAAATTTTTACCAAACCCCTATCTGTATGTTTAGATTATGTTCAGAGTCTTACATAATCTTAAATGGGATGTTTGCCACATCTAAATCTAAATTTAAAAGGTAATTAATCTAACCTCTAAAAGCTATAAGTAAGTTCTTTTAATTGCAGTGTGAGTGTCATTCAAATTGTATTACAAATCCAGGATGTCCTGGATTTCACAAATTGTGATATGTATTGAAAGTGAAAGCCTTTTTTAGGACTGAAATGAGATTCTTGTGACTGCAAGTTTATACAGTATTATCCATGATGCAACTTTGGAACTTTATTTAAATCTTGTGTCTTTGCTCTTTAAGTTCTGTATTTGAGCAATACCTGTCTCTCTATGGTTTTGGATGTGACATTTGTTATGTTTTTCAAGGAACACTTTAGAGGCTTAGTTATGCAAGCATCTACAGGTAGGCAAATAGTCTTTTGTAGATGGGTCTGAGCAAAACCCAACATGTCAGACACCTGTAATCTCTGTTCATGTCTCCCGATTAAATTTGCTGCTGTTGAGCTGAATGAGGGGGTGCTGACTG
This sequence comes from Scopus umbretta, assembly GCA_013400535.1. NCBI lineage: Eukaryota > Metazoa > Chordata > Aves > Pelecaniformes > Scopidae > Scopus > Scopus umbretta. Next base: position 2,016 of record VZTL01033956.1, on the reverse strand, counting down.
ATGACAATAAAAGGTGAAATGAACAGGCTGGTGACTTCCAAGTCTCTTAGCTGGCATACATTTTGTACCCCCGGCTCCTA
>VZTL01033954.1:43748-59401 GCA_013400535.1 Scopus umbretta | reverse complement strand
AATTCATCTGGAAAAAAAAAAAATAATCAAGAACAATGACTCAGTGAAAGGAAATGACTGTAAAAAGTTTACAAAGCAGTTAAAGCATAGCGAGTTACAGGATTTTACAGTGATTTTTCCATGCACTCTAGTCAACCATGGAAGTTGACTGACTGTGGTTGCATATCGTACCGGTCGAGAATGCAGGCTGGGGACCGGACGCAGGACTTAATCACAAAAAAAGGGATGGGAAGTTATTTGGATCCAGGGATTGCTATGTAAGTATGGAGGGAGGGGGAACCAAACCCAAAAACCAAACCAACAAAACAGCGGCTCCTCTGCTACCAGCTACCTCTGCAAAATCAGCTGGAGGGGCAGAGAAGGGAAATCAGCCGGGGCAATTACATGAATGAAGAAAGAGAGGAAATAAGAAAAATCTTTGCCAAAAGCATGGCCAAAGGACATGAGGATTTGTGCCTTGGGACTCACCACCAGTACTAATGGATTCTCTTTCCCCACAGGGCATTAAAGAACTTAGTACGGTTTTGCTGCAAGCTACCACCCTGGGCTGACAGGGAGAATACGTTAAATTGTTAATGCTCCTCCGCCTTGCAACAGCTCTTACGCTTGTAGGAACGGGAATCAATTATTGAGGGCCAGATAGCGTGACTGCATCGGGACCTGGCATGGCCACGTCAGTGCACGTGCAGCAAAAGCTCCTGTCATCAGCAAGAAGGGAGAAATCCTAAGGCACAAAGTAGCGCTAAAAGACAAAGTCCCCGGCTGACCAGGATGGTACGTCACCCTGATTGCAGGGAGCCAGGGGAGCTATATTTATCACACCGCACTGCCACTCATTCCACAGAAGAGGAACGATGGACAGAGGGACTTCCACGGAATGATCTTCCATCACACACAGACCCGAACCCATCGTGCACTGAAGGCAGAAATGCATTTTCTAAAAGGCCACCACAGGACCACAGCCCAGAGCCCCCTTCCTTTCACACCAGACACAACTGCTGCTTTCCTCACTTATTACGGGAAGATATTCTACGGATCCAGGCCAAGAAAAGCTTCTGTCCTGGCTCGCTGGAGACCTTCGCCACGTTTGCCTGTCCTCACAAGTAGCCACCCCTCCCGACTCCTCCATCTCTGATCCACTGCAGCTCCACGCCGAGTCCTCTCCTCTCGCAGTCGGCAGGGCAGCCTCTCAGAAGCCTTAGTCATGGACCAACACTGATTACTTGGCTAGCTGCAGGCAGTTCAACTTGTTTTCCCAGCATGGATTTCCTGTTGCAACACCCAAGATTTACAAACTTCTGCTTTCTGTAAACAGCTCCTCTTTGGCCAGTGAGCTTCCCAGAAAGCAGCAACCGAGTTTTTTGTTTGTCTGCTTTTTGAACTTAAACAATCCTTCTCCCCCCGGCCCCTCCTTGCCACTGCCCTGCCCAGGGCCCTGCAGCCAGAGTGCACTGGTCTGGAGCTCAGCACAACAGAAGCAATGGAAATCTCTGGTGGGAAAAAGCTGGAATCTCACCGATTAGATCTGCTGTGGATGGAGAACATCCCTATCCTGCCGGGAGCTGCTCAGCTGCTGCAGTTTCTTGCTTCTTCTTCAGCCTGCTCCTCCAGAAGGTACTATCCCTCAGCTGAGCTGATCCAACTGATGGGTTGGCAGTGACCATTTCTCTCACTTTTCTGCCTCCTCCCTCCACACTGCTTACTAGTTGCGCTTGCAAAGCAAAATTTAACAACCCTGCTTGTAATCGTCAGCAGGAAACTCGCAACTTGAAACCCTTCTGGTTTTCCTCTAGATAATCTTGAGATCGCAAAGACCATCAGTTCCTGGTAGAAGAGCAGCTGAGACACACAACAAGTAACTGAAGTTTCAAGCTTATGTGTCGCTGTTGTGTGAACTCTGGGAGAGCTCCACAGAGAGCACCACGCACATCTCCAAGGTGGACTACAGAGGGCCTCTGGGAACGAGGAGCAGCAGGAGACCCGGCTCCTCTGGGGAGGGTGGCTCAGGAATCATCCCTGACCCAGCAGCACACGCCAACCTTCACCTTACAGAGCGCAGGCGAGTAAAGGAACAGTGAGCAAAGGCATCGGCCAAAGTAGGCTTTTTATAAATGGTGTAAGGTGAAGAGAGCAGCCTACGGTTCGCTAGCCAGTAGGAGGACAAAGCACCTGTCTGCTGGAGAGATAGCTAAGGGGGAGATGTGCCTCAAACAGGATCTGGAGCCGTGGGACGTTAACAGTTTGTCCACAGATGGCCGCAGACAGCAGCTGAAAACAGGACCATAGCTGGGCACGGGGAAGTGCTCTCCTTTCAGCGTTGCTACTGTTTTGGCAAGGGGCATCATCTGGAGGTCTCCTGAGCTGACACTCTAAGGAAAGGAAGAAGGGTCCGTTCAGTAGGTGTAGTCTCCTGTCCCTCAGGAACATAGAGGAGCTGAAGACCGAGCACCAGCAGACAGGAGGGAAAGGAAGAAGGAAGACAGCTGTGTCACAAGCAGGGAGGAAGCTCAGATGCTTCGGCAGAGAGTCGGAGGAGAGGAGGCAGAGGTGGGTGAGACCAAGAATACAACTGGGTGCTGAGGAAGTGTATTGGTCTAAATAAACGACGGCTCAGGTACTTGCGTTCCTCTCAACTGTCAGGAGATATTAGAATATGGCATGGGATGCCACACAGCCATGGAGATCTGCCTTCTATAAAGCACAGTAGCTCACATATAGGCTTCTGTACGGAATGTATTCCCAAACACTCCCTGAGACAAAACCACATCTTACAAGGACACGCCAATTTGTAGAGAAAAGGATCCCGCACATGGCTAAGGGCAGTCAACCATCTCAATACAGCCAGATGCGCTGTAACTGTTGTCCTGAGCGAAATCAAAGCATATTATCTCAAATTTCCAAGTGTTAGACACTGACTCATGCCATCTACTCCCAAGAGGTACAAAACCACCTTACAAGGGGGCTAAAAAGGTTTACCAGACTCAACTTCTGACAGCAGGGAAACGGGAACCTCAAAGATATTTTCTTTTGAAATGCACAGCAGCATGATAGAAGAGGTAGAGATCCACAGCCCAGATAGAAGATCTGCAGGGAGTAATACTGAGAGGTGCTTATATCCAAGTCAGTCTGTCAGTAGCTCCAACAACTCGCTTTTCAAAAGACTTTTCTTCTCACTTCTGCACCCTAGTAATCAGTAGTCCTTTACATTCAGCACTGGAAATTATGATCAGCCTCGGTTAATCCACACGCTTGCTTCACCCAGGTGCCACTGTCCCCAGGAAGGCTTTCCCAGTATCTCTAATCCAAACTAATAACAGAGGCTGCAAAACAATCTCTCTTCATCAACTAGCATATGCTGCCCAGCAGGCAACAATCCACCTGAGCAGATAAGCAACAAAAAAACCAACAGAAAGCCAACCCCCAAAAGACAGAAATATCAAACCCCTTTACCCCAAGCACGACTAAAAAGCAAGATCCTGAAAACACACAGCAGCACGCTTTATTTTCGGGTAATAAAGGTAATGGCTGTGCAAAAAGCAGAAAGCTCTGTGACTTGCTGTGATACTGCCCACCTGATACTTAACACAAATCCAAGGGCTTTGGCCCCACAGCCTTGTTTCAGGAAAACCAACCACTTGAACAGGCTTGCCCAGCACCAAACCTTATTCAAACACAAAGGCTGATGGGCAAACTTAGCCTTTCCACCAGCAGCACTGGCCCAGGGAAGCAAAGCCGCTCCCTGCTGCTCTCCTCTGCGCTCAAAGGAGACGCAGCACCAGGACCAGCTTCCTTGGCGAGAGAGAGTATGCACATCCCCATTTTTACCCGAGACGGGTCTAGACTGTCTTTGCCCAAGGGGAAGAATAAAAGAGCACAGAGTTGCCTCTAGATGACCTGGTCCTTTCAGGGGCTCTAGAAAAGGTTCCACCTCTGCCCGCTTTCCTCTAGGGCACGGCTTCACTAGAGGTTCTTCAGAACTTTTGGCTCAGCTAGACACATCTGGAAGAGGTAGCCAAACCCAGAACTGCCTGGCACGTAATGATTGTTCTCAGTTTAGAAGGAATGAAGACATTAAAAAAAATAAAAAATAAAATAAAAAAAATCTTCACGCCAGCCAAGTCAGGAGACTGAGACACAGGTCTGCACGGAGAGCCAAGAGACTGCCGGCTTGAGCCCTGATGAGAACCAAGGCATCCTTCCACAGAAACCTGCAGAAGGAGTGAAGGGTCTGCAAGTAGCTACGGGCTCCTGGCTCAGATCACTGCAGACCCTGAGAAAGGGAGGGTATGGACTGAATGATTCTTTAAATGGGTGCAGCTTGCAGCTTTGGGAAGGAACAATGACAGAGAAAGAACACGGATGCACAAGATACACGTTTCACCTGGTAGCATACTTAACACAATAGAAGTTCAGAGAGATTATAAAAGCAGAAGCCAGGAGAGGGAAAGCAAGTAAGAAACATTTGCAGAAGGTGTGCCAAATCTCCAGGTTTACAAAACGGTACTGGAATCAGCGCTGACCTTTCCAGCACATATACTAAAAAAACCCAAGACTATGCAATCTTCCAGGCACAGGTGAAACCCAGGTGTCTGGATGCTTCTCCTAGCAACAGCCAAAAGCATGATGGTTTGTGTAATGCCATGGCACAAAGGATGACACAGACAGGCAGCAGGACTAAAACTGGAAGGAGGTCTTACCAAAGTCCATGCGGTCCTTATGATTACGCTGCAACAGGCCCAGCAGCAGCTGCCTCAGGTGGCTTGATGTCTCCCTGGGGATGCTACGATTGAAAACAAAAGCAAAGTAAGAGAGACTTGCAGTCTACTTAAACTGCTTTTACATATTCAGGAAGGCAACCTGCAAATGCAAACTCACTTTGTGCCTGCTGGGCTAGGAACTTAAGAGGAGTTCACTGGCGAGAGGCTGGACAGGAACAGCTCTATTTGCATCTCTGTTTGGCTTTTACTCCCCATTGCCATCGTTAAGGCTACAGCTAATCTACCTTTAGTGGCCTCTCCCATGAGCACCTACAGATCCTTCCCTTCCACAGGGGTGCCAATGTCATCCCTCCGGTTCTCCGCTAAGTCCACTCAACACACAATATTTTGCACACAATAATGAAATCTCTTCTACTCGCTCTACTGGGAATAAGGAGGTCATTAAAATGAAGCAGTTACCAAGGGGAGGCTTCCAATTAAGACACTGGTGGTGAAATGTGTCACCAATTATTACCATTTTATGAAGGCATTTTGTTTTCAATGCAGCTTATCTAAGACTAGCAAGTGACCTTTGTCTATTTGCTTCCTTGGAATACAGCATTTATTAATCGAAGGCCACGAGGATGTGAGCAGCTGCCACCCGAACAAGCTAAAATTAGCGCAGCTATCACCCCACTTTCAGTAGAGCTAGGAAGTCAACACTCTTTCCAATGCCCATCGAAGCACAAAGGAGCTAGTAAATCATCGCGCTCTCCCTCACCCCACAAGCAGACGGGGGAGAGGCCAGGGCAGCTCTTCCCAACCCCAGTAGATTGCGAGAAGCAGGGAATAAATGAACGGATTAAGGCAGGGAAAGCAGAGTTCAGCTCTTGCATAAGTGGATTCAGCCCTGCTGACTTTCCTCTGTAACCCTGCCCGCAGCCGGAGCAGAGCTCTCCAAATTAAGCGTAGGCGGCTCCAACTCTGTTCCATATTGACTCTGTTTATCATGGCTGTGGCCAGCATGGCCCCCACGGCCTGCCAGGCTTTCCCCTCTCCCCATGCCTGGGTCAGCCGAGGTAATGGCACGTGTGCCCAGCACAGGCATTTTAACTGCGCGGAGCCCAAGCCCGCTCAGCGGCGCAGCACGTGGCTCGCTCGGGCAGGGCTCCGCATCGCTCGCCGCCCTGCAGACCGATGCTGGGAGAAAAAAAAAAAAAATCCTTCCTGCACCATCTCCACCACCTCTACCCCTGACACAGACAGGATTCAAAAAAAAAAAAACAACACACAAAAACCAAAGAAGCTGGGACAAAAATACTGGGGGGGAAAAGCAGTGCTAGCTAGGCACCAACAGACTCTTGCTCAGTGAAACTAGAGATGTGAGGCAAAGCATGTATTTATAGGTTTCCGTACCACCCAGTTATTTTTTCAGTGAAGCCCTAGGCCTTGCCGGCGCAGGAATTTGAGCCCAGCGATTCCTAGAACAGAGGATGACGGCAAGCATCCCTCATCCTTGTTTGTACTGGAGGAGTTGCTTTTCCACCCCTGACACGAGAATGGTTTCGTGTGCCTCCCCAGGCCGACAAAGGAAGAGGCCACCAGGACTCCAGAAGGGATGCAGTTAAACCGAGAATCAGTTTGAGCCAAGAAAAAAAAAACAACAACCCACCCTCTTGTCAAAAAAGGTGTGCCTTAAAAGCACACTGTGTAACAGAACAACCCAAGACACCACAGCTAGCAGAGTCTCCTGAAAAATACATTAGTGCTGGAGACCTGCAGTCCTCCAGTGTTATCGTCATAATTTATTTATCCATGACACGTAAAGCTCTTATCCAAAATGACTCCATTTCCCAGCAATGGCTTTAAGCTTTTGCATGGTTTTAAAGCCAAGAAACAGGAAGGTCAAGTAGAAGACCTCAGTCGTCACAACACAGACTGAAGATGGTGCAGATTAACAGCCCGTTTGCCTCCTCTTATCTCGCACCTCTAGAACATCAAGCTTTGCTACCATCAAGCTTTGCTACGCTACCCTACTGTATTATTTTCCAAGGCCACCTTTTTAAATGTGAGTAGCAAGACTGCCTCCTCCCCAACAGGATCTAGCATATACCTTGCCATGCAAATCAGCGCAACGAACGTGAGCTATTTAGAGCAGCGCTCTCAAACTGGTGAGGCCTTGGGGCTTGTTCCTACCGACACGGGCTCCCCGCCTCAGAACGAACGGCATTTCAGCGGTCAGCAACGGCACCGGCCCGGCGGGCAGAGACCGCTGGTGAGCGTTTAACGAGCTTGCCTGCCCCGTCCCGGTCCCAAGCCAAAACACACCGCTTTCCGTGGCGATGCCGGGGAGGTGGGTGCCAGCCTGCCTAGCCCCCGAGGAGAATGAAACCAAACCCTGGCACTGCTGCAGCCGGAGAAGCAGGTCTCTGGGGTGGCTTTGTGTTTCATCCTGTGTTGGCAGGGCTGGCGGAGGCAGTTTATTCGTGTTTACTCAGGAAATAGCACAGATTGCGGCTCATGTTCAAGAGATAAACTGACTTTGGAAAGCAGGGAACGGGCATTTACGCAAAGGCTGCTTCGGACCAGACTTCTACAGTGAAAGAAAACAATGGGCTTGGATCTAAACTCTGGAGGAATTTGGCAGTTAAAAAGCAGAGAGGAGCGAAAATGGTAGACGCAGAGTGCGTACCAAGGACTCCCAACACAGGAGGAGGACTAATCCCTACAAGAACAGGCATGCTCTCCTCTTACGGAGCCGAGTTTCATTTCTCCCCTCGCCTGCCTCCTACTGCAGGCACCACGAGCCAAAGCGGCAGCCGGGCAGTGCGATCAACACAAGGAAGCTTATTAATTGCAGGGATTAATTGGAGGGCCTACCTCAAAGGTAAGCACCCATGTTTTAGGCTGTGTAGGGGAAACAGAAGCTCTATGTTCTGCTCACGCAGACTATTTGGCTCCAGCTACGTGGCAGAGGTTTTGCTTTGCATTGTTTTGTTTGGGTGTTTCACTCCATCACGTCCTCTGGTTCAATCCAGAAGAGCATGCAGATGCCCCAAATTTAACCCTGGTAGAAATTTTCCCCTTCTCCCCAAATCAGAAAAGGAAGTACTTGAAGGGAAATTAAATGCACAGCACGAGTCCACTGATAAGAGCTCTAGCTTCTTGACAGTTCCTTCCGCTATCTCTTGGAGCTGTCTAAACTGATAAAGGGGGGAAGGAAAAAAAAAAGAATCCACATACAGCAACTCAATGAAATTCCTGCATACGTAGCTGCATTAGCAGCTCTGCCAAATGGAAACTAGCTTTCTGGTTAAAAAAAACACCTTCCGATTTTTTGATGTATAAACTTGGAACTTCAGTCCTGTCTCTATACCAAGCTGAGGTTTTAAGAGCGGGCATGAGGTTCTGCTTTAAGAGCTCAGAGATCAAAAGGAGAGACCACAGCAACGAAACCAAAATACACTGACAAATCACAGTGCTGAGCGGCAGCTAGATGCTTCCCTAGGTAACATACACCCCGGTGGGACGACAGGAGTTATCCTCCCCTTGGAAACTGCAGTAGTGTCTATTTCCATCGAGGTTATAATATTTCCTCCTAGTAGCAGGACGGACACAAGCAGTTGCTGTCGTGACACGTGAGAAATGGGAATGTGATCTGCAGTCAGGTATGGCAGGTTACAGGAGAGACTGCAGTTTGGCTGCTCACACGATGCAAGAATTGCCATGATTTCTGCCCAAGGCTCCCAACCTCAGGGAAGCCATACGTGGGACAGGGCCACTAGCTGGCTCTTGAAATCACTAGCGATCCTCAATTTTTGCAGCGTAGGAGGGAAACAGTATCTGCAGAAAGAGAGAACACCAGCTCCGGCAGTCTGCTGCGGCCTGACTTTCTCTGGGCCACATCACTGCCGGTTTAAGGAATGGGGGAAGGCAGGTGGCCGAGTATTTTACAGTCGCCTCCCCGAGTGACAAGCCAGGAGCATGCGAGGACAGGTGTGAATACAGCGTAAACAAGCGCACGCAAGCGGTGACACTGGAGAAATGCTTACTTCGGCATCAGCATCTTGTTTTTCTCGTAGAAGAGACGAAGGTCCTGTGGGCTGCTGGCCTGTAGAGGAGAAAGAAAAGCAGTGCATGAAGGAGTTGACGATGAAGGAAGGGGATTAGCATTTCCATTTCACAGTTACTCGGAAGAGCAGAGAGGCACTTTTCAATTGCTGAACCAGCACAGACAATGAGAACCTGCAGCTTGCTTTAGATGGCAAAGCCAGCGCTGTGCCAGAGTGAAAATACAGTATTTTCAGCCTGCTGCCTTTTTGTCCCTGACCTGGTTCTCTCCCGCTCTCCCCTTCCAAGGGCTGAGCTTCCCTGCAGTGGGCTCTGATGCTCAGGTCTGAGCTGGCCTAAGAGCCTCACCCAGGAGGCAAAATAATTGCGGACGTGAGGACTCCCAAATGATGAATGGCAGCTCCCGCTGGGAACATGGATTAGTGCTGCAGGGCATTTAGAAAAGGGGCAGGGAGCCTGTTGATGGGCAAGGGATCTGGGAAGAGACAGGGGACATGGGGAAACGGCAACTGAATTAGGATTTTCTACTTTAAATCCAGGAACAGGAAGCCAGAAGGTCTCAAGCCACAGCTCCTATTTGTGCAGCAGTATACACAACTACTGGGGATGTTGACAACAAGATCCCAAATTCTGAGAGATGGGATTTAAAAAAAAAAAAAAAAACAAAAAAAAAACAAAAAAACAGAGGGCCAGGCACAAGAGATTTACAGCTGAGGTTAAAAATAAAATCGCCAGTATAGAAGCGCAGACACATAAAAATTTCCTAACGTCATTTCTCCACTTGTTTTTATGCAATGAATAACACAGACCAGTAAATTAACCCTAGTGTCTCAAGCTTCTCTGCTTAGGCAAAGTCTCTTCATTAAAGGCAGAGCAGGCTGGCTGGCATGACACAGACACGAAGGCACATATAAACAGGGAAGGAAGATCAGAGAGATTAATCTGCAATCAATTATCGGTGCAGCAGAGCGTGTAGGAAAGTGCGAACAAGGAGGCAACAGGCAGCTTCTCCTGATGTTCAGGGCAGGTTCAAAAAACCCTCGAGCCTTCCACCTACTTCCATTTCTAAATTAGAAGCATTTAAGGTCAATTAAGATGCTTAAAACGGCAAATCAGACAAGCCCATCTGCAGATGGCCATCAAAATACCACTAAGAGAGCACGGCTGGAAAAGCAGCCGCATAGGATGCCGTTTCAACATCACCTACTCCCTCTGGCTGAAGATGAAAATTAAGGATAACCGCAAGAGCTCGGTACAAAACCTCAAGAGAAACCAACAGGAGAGTCTCAAAAGCTGCTAATATCAATACTCATGTAGTGCTGATCAGGACAGCATTTCTGGAACAGTCGTAGCAACCCAAGCTTCACAGCTCTCCTACCAATTTGTACCAGTAAGAGCGACTGGAGTCCTAAAAAGAAAGAAATAAGAAAGATTTCCTGGTTCTCCTTTCTGCAATAACATATCCTTTGCTGTTCACCGACACAGAAGGGACCCAAACAGGAGGTGCAAAAATACCTTCTTCACAAACCATTGAAAGGAATGTTATTCAGCAAAGCACCTTGTTATACGGATGCCAGACTGCATCAAAATTTCCAAGCACTGCCACTCGATTTCATTTGGTTCGGTAAAACTCCATTTTAACACCTTTCCCCCCGCAGAGCTTGCCCTGAAATTAGATTCTTCGTATTTGGTGAGCTTTAGCGAGGCAAGCGTACGCACTGCACCGAATGGCGTGGCCACAATGCTCTGCGCGATGGAAAAACAGGCCTGACAGACGTAACATCCAAGGAGGAACAGAACTCCACCGCAGGGAAGCGCAGTGCTTGCTCCCATCAGAGAGACACAAGCCTGGGCTGTTTGCTCTGCTCATTTCCCGTCGCAACAACTCAATTGTTTCACAAACACAATGAAGCTCTGATCCAGTTCAAACACTGTTTTGTCAGAAATTTTCCTGGCGATAAAGACAAGAGTATATTGAAAGCAGCGCACATGCAAAGCCCAGTTCATTAGAGAGGGTTTCTAAGCACCAGCTTGGGCAGAAACAAAATCCTCCGTGAAGTCCCCCTCCTCTTTGTACAAGTTAAAGAGATATCCCTGTAGGGATGTTGCTTCTCCACATTCTGCTGTCTCAGTAGAATTCCCTCTTGTCCTGCAAGGACCATACCCAGGGGGTCAGGCTCCTACCCACCCAGACCACGCTTCCTCACGAGGGCTGTCCTCAAGAGCCCACAGCTCAAGGCTGGTCCCTGCTATAGGTAGCTGCCTGCTGCAGAACAGAGTCATTACTCTGTGCTGGGCACTCACTAAAACCGTGGCTCACCACGAATTCGGTAAAACCAGCTGCATCTTCACATAACTTCCTTATTAATCAACCAAGTCAGGCAGCTCTGCTCCTAGCAGCAGGCTCCCAGCAACATGCCCACTGCTCTCCTGCTGTTAGCATCCGTTTCGTAAAGCGCTGGTACCTTCAGCCACTTTGCTCACCTCCTCTTTCAATAAATAGTGCTTCTCTGAGAATCACGGAAGAAAAAAAAAAATGCAAAAATGTTTGTAAGACAGTAAAACTACCATTTGAATTCCTTCTTCTAGGAAGCTAAGGGCTTAATTTGAAATCTGCCTTGCAGGACAGATACACCCTACCCAGGAAAACCACCAGAAAAAGCACATTTTAGGCACCTAACAACTAGACCACTCAAGGTACACGGAGCCAGCTGCTACCTGTAGGATGGCATCCACGCGTCAGAAACAGGGATGCAGCACGGACAGCTCGGTTTTCCCCGAGAAGAGGGGACGCACCAGCAGGCCAATTCATGCCCTTGTTCCCCCTCTCATGTTACTATGGAGCAGCTGCATTAGTGTGACTGGCTCTGGTTTTGTCTGTCCTTTCTATATATAAAGACAATTGGGCAAATTCAATCCTGCCACTCTCGTTACTTTGTCCTGAGCAGCAGTGGAAATATGTTGAGCCAACAACGGCATTCAGCGTAACCCTGCCAATTCCCTCTCGGTGCTGGCTGCCTGCAAGCGAATTGCACGCGAAAAGCACGCAGGGTGGCGTTTCCAAAAGCACTCAGCACCGGATTTGTTGCGCTTGGGGAAAGGCTGGATGCAGAAGCCCAGCGCTCCGTCAGAAGAGGGCCAGAGACATTCACAGGCTCAGTGAACAGCACCCTCTAGTCAATGCTTCATAGCGGGTGTATGGTATCTGCTCTTTTGTTTGAAGCCTTTCCTTTGGGATTCCTGGGGATTTGGAGGTGCAGAGAAGGGTTTTGGATATGTTAGAAAGAAAAAAAAAGAAATAAGTAACGGCGTTTCTGGCTCAGCAGTTCTAGGGAAAAGCTTGAAAACCTGCTGCAAATACCTTCTGCTTGTGTGGTCTTAACAGATGATATTTTAAGACTCCCACAACTAAGTGATTGGCATTCAGGGGATCCTAAAAGCACAAGGACCAGAAGATAAACAAGCAAAAAAAAACCCAAACCAACCCCTAAACTTTTTTCTTTAGCTGTCCATGGATGTTTTGATCTCTTCTGCCAACAGAGCAGGATCGAACCCACAAACATTGGGCCAAAAGCCAATGTAATGGCTCACTGTCTACAGCAACAAGTCCATCACTGTGCCCAATTTCAGCAGAGTAACCTACTACCGCCAGGAATACCTGTCCCCATCGGCACAGGACAGTCCAGAGGAGCAACTTTGGGAACAGAAGAGCAGCCTGCCTAACAAATAAACCCAGAGTTCAAATTCCAGGTATAAAATCCTCCCTTCCCTTAGTCTTTGTCAAGGCCCATTTCACAACATGGCAGTTGTTGCAAGCGATACATAATCCTAGTACTTATGCGGGCAGAATTAACCCAGAAATAAAGCAGTGGACTTGGCACATGAGGCTTAGAAATTAATTTTTCACCTAGCAGCTAGCTGGGATGAGAGCACGCGCAGGCGGGTTAACTCTTTCAGAGCTGCCAGACCAGGCAGCAAAACTTGTATCACCTCTCTTGCCACTTCCCCGCTCGCTCTCCCACGGACACAGCGCCCCGTGTCCGTAAAGCGGCTGGGAGAAGTTTCAGGCAAAGGCTCGGACAGCAGACAAGCAGGTTTCGCAGTCCTTAGCAGGATCTGAGGTCCAAGTGGAGCCGTCCCGGTGGCAGAGATGGCTGTGACACAAAGTGCGTGTGCTTGGCTGTGTGCCTCCTTACCAAGAGCTGCCTGGTTGTTAAAGGGGTCACACAAGAGAAACCACCAGGAACATCAGTGAGATACCCCCCCCCAAAAAAAAAAACCCAACAAACCAATAGAGATTGAGGTCATTTAACTCTAATCCTATTTAAAACGTCACCTGACAAAGACTAGACTGTTTTTGGAAGACATTTTAGACCTTGCGTAAATCTTTTTCTTCTCTGCCTCCAGTTTTGCTTCTGGTCGTCGCTTGTCTACACAGCCTAGGTCACCTCATGGTGGGCACTGGGTCCCAATCCTTTCGGCGCAGGTAAGGGCAGGACAAAACCAGAATACTCTCAAGGCACTTCTCAGTGCTGGTCAGCACGTCCAGGAAACGCGCTGTTCAAGTCGTGTCCTCAGCGACAGAAATGAAGAGGTGCAAGCGCAGACCACTTATTAGGCCAGGCAAATTAACAATTCCACATTAATACAGTGCTCCGCAAATCTGTTTATAGGGATTATGAATCCCATTAATCTCATCCCTATGGCAATCTCGCTGTTTTGTTTATGGGCACGTTTAATACAAAAAGCTCCTTACAACAGCTTCACCAGCCATCCTACCAACTGTTCACATCGGAGCATCAGCAGCTTCTTTCCTGTCTGCGTGCGGGGAGGCAGGGAAGGGACAGGAACGGCTCTGCCAAGTTGCCCTGGGTGACCCAGCTCCAGTTAATTTTGAGACAGCCAGAAATCGCATTCGCGCAGATACGCACATCTCTGTCTTGATTTACAAGCACTTTCTGGATTGACAGCTGCCTCAGCCTTTCCACACATTCCATCTTTTCTCCATCTCGCCCAGCCCCCCGAAGCCCTATTTTATTTTCAGGCAGCTCATTCCTCCTTTTGGCTTGCATCCCCGGGAAGGTGCCTAGCTGGCTCAGGCAGCAAACAGCGAGAGCGTCCAAATGCGGCATGTTTCGCACCACCGTGCTCCAGATTCCCATGGGAATCTCAGCTAGACAGAGGTGAGGGGCTGTCCTTGCCGGTCTGGGAGGGAAGGCAGGGCGAGGATTGAGCCCGAAGAGGTTAACCTCAGAAATCCAGTTCCTGGCTGCCCTGTACAACTGGGTCTGCTGGTGGCACTAGGTGGAATCAGCCCGTTATCTCCCCACCCATCTGTAGATGTCCCTCCCAAAAGCACTCATGCTTATTCATGGTCTCCCCATCACCTCTGCCCACTGCCCCTCTCTCCTCCTAAAAGCCCTCGAAACAAGAGCTTCTCCCCTGCTCAGCAACCATCAGCAAATTCTTACAACACAGTCATGCCAAGAAAGAAATAAAGCCGGTTAACTTTTAACTAGCTTTCCACCATCGGCCCTGGACAGGTTTCTTTCACCTGCAACTCGCAGCTAGGAGAAGGCAATTTGTGACACACATGGTCAAAACAAATAGGTGGTGCAGAGAGAACCATCTGGGCTGAGCTTTTCTCTCTCCCTGACCAAACAAATCCACAGCTGCTGCTGCAGGAACAAACGGGGGCTGGCATTCTGCTTCAACATACAAACCCCGAAAGAGGAAAGGGCGTGGGGAAAAAATTAAAGCGGAGACACAAATGACCCCTGTCCCCAGCCCAACAACGTATATGGCAAAGAAAGAAGTTCTCCAGCCAGGCAAGCACAAGGCAAGGATCGGGACCTGCTGGGCAGAGACCCAAACGTCCCTTCATTGGGACGGCAAGGCAGGGCATTGCCATGCCTCAGCCAGAGGGACACAGGCAATCAGGACTGCCCTCGCCCCTGGGCCAGCCTGAGGACACACATACAGGGGGAGAGCTGATGGCTTTTTGACCACCTGCCCTTTCAAAACCTTGGCTGGAGAGCCGAATAAAGCGGAGTGATATTCAATTTTATTTCCTGTGAAAAATCTTCTCTGTAAGAACGAATGTTTTCAGAAGAACACTTCTGTGACATGTTCCAATGACCAACGATAAAAGCCACCTAATTCTTTCCAAAGAAATCAGATGTCCCAAGGTTGTGTGTGAACTACTAAGCGAACAACAGCTATGAGAGAGTCACCACGTTAAACGATAACTAAGTCATTTCAATGAGCACAGTATCAAGGCGCCTTCAGAGACTAAAAGGCACCAGGTTACAAGACAGAACGAGTGCAAGGCTCTCCTATGCATGCAGAGCCAAAGCTTGCTTTTTCCACCCCCACATTTTTTCCTGAATGCACAAGTATTTGTTTCCTTTTATCCTAACAGTCATTTTCGCCTCGCAGAGATACCAACACAAGTGGATGCAGCCAGTAAACAGAAACCATTCAGGAGTTTCAGTGTACTTTGTAGGGGCGCTTAGGAAAAAAGAAATAAGCAAAGGAAATGAAGTCTTGCTCTAAATACAGAGCAAGCTGGTGGACAGAATATCAAGCACTGGAATGGAAGAGTCTTGCAGCAGCAGGGAAAAAATTACCCTGAAGGAGAAAAGTGTTCCTGGCTCTAGACAAAACCAAAATACACCGTTAGTTTACCTCTGCATTTGCCCACTCTTTCCTGCAACAGATTGAGAATCCACTTTATCCTTCCTGATGACATAACTGCATAAACATTCACGGTCTTGTGTGAAATTCTAGAGCTGTGGAACTCAAGCTCAGAAAGTCCTGCAGTTCATAAAATTCACCTTATTACATGAGCATGGATTTGCCCCCCCCCAACTGATTTTTTTTTTT